>JAODAL010037462.1:0-40347 GCA_025379985.1 Phyllomedusa bahiana
ACGCATCTTTAAAAACGGGAATACGTTTATTCCAAAGTGGTAACACCATTGTAACGTTTCAGCCCCAATGGGGGCCTTTTTTTCAAGCAGCATGAAAACAAGTGATAAGTGACATATATAAAGGTATACACATACCTCCCATAAATTTAAACAAACCAATAAAATGATAATATTAGTGAACAATTATAACACAGCTGTGTAAGTGTATATGCATAGGATAAAAAAAAATAAATGCAGAAAATTTAAAACCCTAAAATCTCTAACTCAAAAATTTTAGTCCCACAAGGATCCTCTAAAAATACCAACCAACGCGGATCCTCCAAAACATTTGGGCCAGTCCGGAAGAAAGCGAAAGCCGCCCGAAAAATTTCCAAAAGGGGGCTGGAAAAACCCAGCTTCAAAAAACAACTAGTGCGCATGTCCAGAACATAATAATCCACATAAATCACATTGTAACAACCCATACTATGTAGCGAATGCCGAATATTGTGAACTATTTTTGCTCATTTATTTTATAAAACAGAAGCTGAAAAAAGGCACATCTAAGCCTATATATTAGGAGCTCAATAGCAATTATAATAACATCAGCTCCAAAAGACTGTATATTAAATCCCATATCCCCTAAAGGGACTAATAAGCAAAGAACAGTAAATAATGGAAAATTGCTTTATCATATGTATATACACTTACACAGCTGTGTTATAATTGTTCACTTATATTATAATTTTAGTGGTTTGTTTAAATTTATGGGATGTCTTTGTATACCTTTATATACCCTGTTTCCCCGAAAATAAGACATCCCATATACTTATTTAATACATGTTGATTTTTGTTAAAACATAAATGGAATTTTGTTCAGGGGAAAAAAAGAAACCCCAAAAAAAAAGTCTTAGCTCGTCTTTGGGAAAAAAAATTAAAATATAAGACACGTCTTATTTTCAGGAAACGGGTAAGACACTTATGCATTGTATTTTATGCTGCTTGAAAAGGCCAACCAAAAGATGGCTAAACGTTTCAATGGGGTTACCACTTTTAAAAAACGTGCCACAATCACCAGGCACAGACAACATCGTCTTGCATGGGCCAAGGATCTACACTGGACAAGGGACCCCGAGGGCCAGTGCTGTTCGTAATGCGATTCATTTTGAGCAAAATTAGGCCACCAACAATGCTGGAAACGCAAGGAAGAGTAGCATCAGCCGGAGGCGGTCAGGTACCTTTGGCTTTCATCTAGCACACAGACCACACTGATGTAAATGGTTACGACTGGTCTGACATGACACTTGGATGCCTCTCACCTCCCTTAAACATGTTTGGAGTTGTGTGGGATCCATCATCCGGTTCCACAGGACATTGTTTACAATGAAGCAGTAATCAGTGTGTAATGGAAACAAAGGACGTCCACTTCTTTGTCTTTCTGTGACTCTTCCAGTTTCTCTATATCTCTGTAGCAACCTGCTGATGACACTGTGTGACATTCTAAGCTGAGTGACCAGTTCTGTCTGACAGCATCCTGCTTGAAGCCTTGCAATGACGAGGTACTGTTGATCAATTGTAAGGTGTTTTCTTGGTCTCATGATGTCACAATGTGAACAGCAGGATGAGGAGGACTGTTTAAATCCCAATTCAAATTGATCCCCTAAATTTATTGAGCGATTCAGGGATCAAACACCTGTTGTGAATTTTTCATTAAGCTCCTTGTTAGAGATCATCAACTTGTGAAAAAAGTATTGAAGCATTGAACAGTTGGACATGTGCATTCTAAAGTTAAGAAATGGTCTCATTTAGTTCATTTAAAAAAAGTCAAGAAATTTGATGTTCATCCTGAAATTTCAAACAAAAGTCAAATACCCTGTTTTGTTGAGTAGTGTGTTTGAGAATTAGGCATGTAGGCGATATGTGGAGGAAGAACACAATGTAACCATGGGCCTCAAACCTGAGAGAATTTAGGTGTGGAAGTGATGGAATCAGTTCTTCCAATCATTGAATATGGAGGAGCTCCTTAAACCAATTAGTTATCGTAGGGATTTGTGTGAGTCTCCATAATCTCAGGGGAATAGTCTTAACAGCAAACATTTTTAAATAAATAGGAAAATTTATTTTTTTAAACTTTATTACTTTTTATCCCTTTTTTTTTACTTTTTAAATATTTATACATTAACATTCAGTTCTCTTAGGGGACTTGATTGTTCTATATACTATAATATAGAGGTATTTTATTCATTACTGATGGTATCTTGCCTATGGCAGGGTGTAATATGAGTACAAACATTACAGCAATGGAGACCTTTATTAGCTGCCATTGCAACTGAATGTCGCCCTGCGATGGCTGCCATAGAATGGCATTTTATATGTCATTCATAACCTTAAATGTTAAGTAATCCATACACATTAGAAAATGTAGGTCTACCATTTAATATGTATAGTGGGCTCTCAATTCCCCCTTACTGATGATTTCTGGGGAGGGAAGGATATGGCATTTGAATGTTAACATGATCAATACTTTTGTTCTCATGGAGATAAACTACTAGAGAAGTGTCTGGCTTCCTTCCCACTGTTTATTCTGTACACATGAATGCTCAACTAAGCCCATGTGTATGAGGTTATTAGGAAATGTAGCTATTGGCTCATTTGATTGATAGATATCTTACATGTATGGCCAGATATAGACAACACTTTTAAGATCAATAGAAAGATGGAAGGCTAAGGCAAAACATTCCAACAAAAGTGTTAAAATAGCAGCAATGTGAATAAAGCTTTACAATTACTGAATTCCTCATTCGCAATTCAAATGTGATTTACCTTGGGCAAGGTTTATAAATAATAATGATATGCAAAAAGAGCAGATATACACGCTGTCTGGCTAAGTTCTCAATTATCAAAATTCAACTTGATCCGCTGAAAGGCAACATCGTGTTTTCAATATCGACTTGAACAGCTTGAAAAGTTTATTTGGTGGAAGTTATCCCCTGACATATAGGGCGACATGTATGAATTTTGGCGTTTAAACGCCAAATTTCATGCGCATTATAATAGTCTAGAATGCACCTGATTAATGAATCTGCTCTACAGCAGGTCATAAATCAGGCATATTCTAGCACTAACACGACATTTCTGGCTCAGGCAAACCACTTTGAAAGTGGTATACCTGTTCCAGCAGTAATGAGCCTAGAATTGCCGTAGCGAAGCTATAAATCTATAGCTTTGTACGGTTTTAGTGTGTGCTCCGCCTCCCGCACACCCCCGAAATCAGGTGCATTATAAAGTGCCGCTTGCGTTCTATAATGCGCCTGATAATGGCGTTTGAGAGGCTTTTCACTATTGCAAAAGGGGCTGCGCCTGAGGTCGGGCTGAAAATACACCCGACGTCTGGCGTAGCCCCAGTCATACATGCCCTTAGGGAGACATGTATGATTGGGTTTTTCTCCCTTTTCTGACATAAAATGCGCCTAGGTGAGCAGTCTACGATGTCAAATGCACCTAATGTGTTAGGCGCATTTTTCGTAAGACTCAACACTTTCTAATGCACCTAACACGAGGGGGCGTTTCGAGGGTGTTCTGGGGGCGTTATGGAGGTATGACGCACCAAACTCATATTATTAGACTCGTATATAAATGTAGTTCGGCAAAACTAGGGGCATTATTGCTCGAACAGGCAGACCTATTTCAGTGGAGTTAGATTTGCTGTTAGGGAAAAAAATTTCCCATATTTCTCAACTTGCACCAGTACATTAATAAAAAGTAATTTATTATAATTATCAAACTATATAAAATTAAATTATTAAATTAATAAAAAAATTTATCATATAAATTTATATAAAAATATATAATATCCCAAAAATATAAAAATATCTCCTATAAAATGCATTTAAATTTAATAGACTCTAAAACTAGTTTTACATTAAATAACCCACTGACGTTGTTCAGATTTTACAATTTTTAATTTTTACTACATTAAATTTTACATTTATTTTGCTGCTCTCACCATTTATTCTACATACAGCAAGAGCCAGCACAACACAGGTCTTGCTGGGACCTTTGGTCCACCAAGCAAGATCAGTACCATAGTTTCTATTCACTGACATGCTATTCTATTGACTTTTCTTTTATTCCCAGCCTATCTGTAGCCTTTATACATGTTAGGCACATTACTAATGTGCCTAAGTTTCGTAATGCGCCTAACACATAGGCGAGGCGCGTAGAACTTTAGACACCATTTATAATCTCAAGAACCACAGTGCATACGAGAAGTGAGTCTTAGTATGGCAGAGGTACTCTAGAAAATGAAATTGGTGCCCCTTGTGTCAAAGCATGCTTCTTTATTATATTATTATTATTATTATTATTATTATTATTATTATTATTTATTTTTGAGCGCCCTTGGTTCCAGAGCGCTGTACATTCAGGTTTCATACATAACATAGGTCAAACAAGTACAAGGTGACAAATTACTAACTAACAACTGGTACAGAAGGAGAGAGGTCCCTGCCCGTGAGGGCTTACAGTCTACGAGGAAGGTGGGAAGAGACAGAAGGTGAGGGGCAGACATGGTTATGGATAGTGTAGTGACAGCAGGGTTATTGTTGGTTATAGGCAATCCTGAAGAAATGGGTTTTCAGGTTGCCTTTGAAGCTGGTGAGAGTGGGGGAGAGTCTGAGGTGTTGGGGCAGTGAGTTCCAGAGTGTGGATGAAGCACGGGAGAAGTCTTGGAGACGGTTGTGTGAGGAGCTGATAAGGGGAGAGCATAGAAGAAGGTCCTGTGAGGAGCGGAGGTTGTGTGAGGGGAGATATCTGGAGATTAGAGCAGAGATGTATGGAGGGGAATGGTTATGGAGAGCCTTGTAGGTCAAGGTTGCTAACTTGAACTGGATTCGCTGGGCAATGGGAAGCCAGTGAAGGGATTGGCAGAGGGGAGAGGCAGAGGAGTAGCGAGGAGAGAGGTGAATCAGACGGCAGCAGATTTAAGGATGGATTGGAGGGGAGTGAGGGTGCTAGCTGGGAGGCCACAGAGAAGGATGTTGCAGTAGTCTAGGCGGGGGATAACGAGGGCATGGACCAGCATTTTTGTGCTTTCGAAGTTAAGGAAAGAACGGATACGGGAGATATTTTTCAGGTGGAGGCGGCAGGTGGATGTGAGGGTTTGGATGTGTGGTTTTGAAGGACAGATTGGAGTCAAGGGTTATCCCAAGGCAGCGGACTTGTGGAGCTGGTGAGAGAGTGTAGCCATTGACTGTGATAGAGAGATCAGGTGGAGGGGTGGAGTTGGATGGTGGAAAGATGATGAATTCAGTTTTCCCCACGTTTAGCTTCAGGAGACGTGAGGAGAAGAAGGAGAATATGGACGAAAGACAGTCAGGGATCCGGAGAGTAGAGAAGTGACATCTGGCCGGAGATGTAGAGTTGGGTGTCATCAGCATACAGATGGTATTGAAAGCCATGCGATGCTATTAGTTGACCCAGACCACTAGTGTAGATAGAAAAGAGTAGTGGGCCCAGGACAGACCCCTGGGGTACACCAACCGAGAGAGGCCGGGGGGTGGAGGTGGTGCGTGAGTGAGTGAGAGACGCTGAAAGTCCGATCAGTGAGGTAGGAGGAGATCCAGGAAAGAGCCAAGTCCGTGATGCCGAGGGAGCAGAGGATTTGTAGCTGGAGGGAATGGTCGACAGTGTCAAAGGCAGAGGACAGGTCTAGGAGGAGAAGCACAGAGTAGTGGCGTGAGGCTTTGGCCTTTGCTAGGTCGTTGGTGACTTTGGTTAGGGCGGTTTCTGTAGAGTGGTGGGGTCGGAAGCCAGATTGCAGTGGGTCAAGGAGAGAGTTGGTGAATAGCACTTTAAGAAAATGTTATACTGGCAGTGCACAATTTTCAAAAAAATAAACTAAAGCATTAAACTAGACTATCAGGTTTATGTATTGCCTGCCAATCGATATATTGTTCATCAAAGCAATAATAAAAAGCTTTCATATCATCTTTGGCTGCTTAACATATTGTAAATCAGGGCAAGATTTGCCTGATTTAGCAAAAAAGTAAATGTAATATATTATTGCTCAAATACTAATGCTTATGCATTGTTATACTTTAACTCTGGTTTTAAGTATATGGAAACAATTGCATAGACTTTTATACATGTATATATCTGTGTATACAGATATTTGTGTAGTTGCAGATCATGATATACTGTATTCTAGCTAAAAGGTATAGTTGTGGTGTTTATGCTATCACAGAATAAAGAGAAAATGAACAAGACTTAAAGGGGTTGTGAGCCTCACCCACCTGTCAGGTGGTTTATGCTGCCCTACCTGAGAGCATGATGTGATAGAGAGAGAGAAACTGAGCTCTGTGATATATAGGGTCAAATAGGGTAAAGTAGGTTAAATCTATGTAAGTTTTCTTCTATGTTCAGCCATAGAGGAAACATCACAATGTACATTCAAGTAGAATATTGTTTACTGTAGTGGGACATTGCCTCTGACTTAGTATGGCGTCGGGGAACCGCTGCAGTCACGGATAGAATGAATTACGCTTGAGACAGGTTACTCTGTGCTCTCTGATATTCTATATTCTACCACTCTTCTTTGCAAGTTCCCTTAGGGGCCGTTCACACGGCTTATTTCGGCGCGGATTGGCGCCGTACTGCGCGCCGGATTTGCGCTGCAGTACGGCGCCAATACGCTGCAGTAATTACGGTAATCCACAGTTCTCATAGAGAACAGTGGATTCCGTCGCTCCTTACCCGCTCGGCGAATCCGCCGGGCGGGGAGAAAGTCACTTGCACATTATCCAGGCGCAATGCGCGCCGTAGATAATGCAAGTCAATGGGGCTGGCGGGCCACGCCCCCGCCCCGCACCCGCACCCGCCCCTTATTCAAGCCGGAATTGCGAGCGCAATCCGGCTCGCAATTACGGCTTGAATAAGCCGTGTGAACGGTACCTTAGATGTTTATTTATAAACAAAACATTGTAAGATATATCCAAGCAGAATATCGTTATAATGTAATAAGACATTGTTTCTGATTCAGTATAACGATAAGGAACCATTGCAACCATAGACAGAAGTAATTACGCTGAAGACAGGTTACTCTACATAGTTGCATAGTTACATAGTTGGTACGGTTGAAAAAAGACACATGTCCATCAAGTTCAACCAAGGGTGGGGGAAAAGTGGGCAAAGGGAGGGAGACAAGGATTTTAAGCCCAGCCTCCCCACTGGTTAATGCCCTGAAGGCACAAGGCAAGAACAAATCTGCTCCTGGGATGACCCCATCTCTGACCCCAGAGCCGCCCCCAGCCAGGATCCAGAATGTTACAGAGCTACATACGCATTCATATTCTTTAGTGTCAAGTAGTTATCTAAGCCTTTCTTGAAACTGTCTACAGTTCCTGCTGTGACCAGCTCCTCAGGCAGGCTATTCCACAGATTCACAGTCCTTACTCTGGAGATTGAATCCTTTTTTCTCTAGTTGAAGGAAATGTCCCCTTGTCTTTTGAGGGGGACATTCAGTATAACTATAAGGAACCATTGCAACCATAGACAGAAGTAATTACGCTAAAGACAGGTTACACTACGTTCTCTGATATTTTAGATTCAACTACGCTATGAACGGAACATACTACACAGTCTCCTAGTGATGCGGTGTACAAACTCGACAGCCAGAGGTTACTCCCGGCGTGACTGAGTGGCGGGGAGGTTTATAACAATTTATTATAAGGATACTTTGGAAGTCTCCCTTGCGGTGAGTTAATATAAACATCAATCATTATCTGAAATGTATGAACAGGTATATTTTATTATATCAATGTATATGTTAATTGAACACCATATGTTTTCCAGGTGGGAGAGGAGTGTGACCATTTCTAAAGAAGCTATGCTATAAATGGAAGGTTTGTGCTGACATACAGTATGCTATCCCTGAAGAAAAGCACCAAGAAGGTACAGGAAACGTGTTGGATTTTAGTAATTTTTAATGGTTTTTAAGTTATATATTTTATAACTGCTTGTATAGGAATACATTGACACCAAATTTATTTGAAGTGTACCAAAATATTTTAAAAAGATCCTTCACCGCCAATACCCTCTTTGTATGTTTGGTTTTTATCCAATCACAAACTTCACATAGGGTCATATGATAAAGGGAGAGAAGCTGTGCGTTGTGATATATAGGGTTATATGATAGAAGAGAGAAGCTGAGCTCTGTGATATATAGGGTTATATGATAGAGGGAGAGAAGCTGAGCTCTGTGATATAAAGGTTTATATGATAGAGGGAGAGAAGCTGAGCTTTGTGATATATAGGGTTATATGATAGAGGGAGAGAAGCTGAGCTCTGTGATATATAGGGTTATATGATATTGGGAGAGGAGCTGAGCTCTGTGATATATAGGGTTATATGATAGAGGGAAGAAGCTGAGCTCTATGATATATACTGTTTTATAATAGAGAAGAGAAGCTGAGCTCTGATATATAGGGTTATATGATAGAGGGAGAGAAGCTGAGCTTTGTGATATATAGGGTTATATGATAGAGGGAGAGAAGCTGAGCTCTGTGATATATAGGGTTATATGATAGAGGAGAGAAGCTGAGCTCTGTGATATATAGGGTTATATGATAGAGTGAGAGAAGCTGAGCTCTGTGATATATAGGGTTATATAATAGAGTGAGAGAAGCTGAGCTCAGTGATATATAGGGTTATATGATTTGGAGCAGGAATTCTGAGTAAGAAGTAGAGAAAATCTGTGAAAGTGAACTTGAAAGTAATGCGGCCCTGCCCACATACAGTGATTGACTATTAGCTCTCACTGTATGTGGGCAGGGTAAGCAGGACTCCAAGGGTAACATGTATGAATGGGGTTGCGCCAGAAGTCTGGCGTCTTTTCAACCAGAAGACTAGTGCAGCCCCGTTCGCTATAGATTTAAAACTCCACACGCCAATATCAAGAGCATTACAGAGCGCCCGTGGCACATTGTAATGCGCCTGATTTCGGGGGCGTGCGGGAGGTGGGGCACACTAGAACCATGCGCAGCTATAGATTTATAGCTTCAGTACAGAAAATCCAGGCGCATTACTGCTGGAACAGGTAAAGCACTTTCAAAGTGGTTTACCTGAGACAGAATTGTCGCTTTTGCGGTAGAGTGCACCTGATTTATGACCCACAGTAGACTGCGTTCATAGATTCAGGCGCATTCTAAACTATAATTATGCGCATAAAAATTGTTCAGTTTCTCTCCCTGTATCATATCCTGCTCTCAGTAGCATAATCCACCTGACAAGTTCTATGTAAGTAGGCCCCAAGTCCCGATGCATATATTTGCTTGCATACAATTGAAAACGACGACGGTTTAAGAAGCTATATGTTCCTTGCCCCAGTGACCAGTGGCCTAGCTACAGTGGTCGCAATCACACTTGCAACTGGCCCCTTAGTCAGAGGGCCAAAAGACCCCCCTTACCACACAGCTGCATCATTGGGTCTTATAGACCCAGTGATGCAGCGGCTCAGGCAGAATAGCCGGGATCCTCTGATCACGGCAGTTCGGCCCTCTAGATGCCGCAGAGCCTATTGCTAGTTGTTGCAAACCTCGTCCCAGTTCACAGGCACACCTGTGTGTCCCCCGCAAACGGCGCCACTGCCCGCATGTCAGGCAGCGGGCACGCTCACTCTGCAGGCCGGGACCCTGCCTACTTACCCGGCTGCGCTCCTGCAGCAGCTCCAGTCTCCCGGCGCAAGCGTCCCCGCTCCCTAGGGCGCGCGTCGGCTCTATGAAATTTAAAGGGCCAGCGCATCGGCAATTGGGTATTGCCGGTCGCTGCCCTTATTTAAGCATGCCCCTTCCTGACTCTTATGCCGGATCTTTAGTGCCTATTGCCTATTGAAAAAGCGTTCCTGAGTCTTGTCTGATTACCATGTACCGTACCATTTGCCTCCGTTCCTCGACCATGAATCTTGCCGCCTGCCCTGACCTTCCTGCCTGTCCCCGACTACGAGCCTGCCTGACGATTTTGTACCACACTACACCTCGGCTGTCTCCGCAAGCAAGTCACATCAGGAGTAGCGACCTGGTAGACTCCCCCCCAAAGCAAGTCATCCCGCTTTGCGGTGGTCTCGGGTGAAAACTGGGACCTACTTAGATTCCGCACCCTGGCGTGGCTTACACCCGCTTCGGTGGTCCAAAGGATCCACTACTCCCATCCGTGACAGTAAGATCCGGCCAGGATCCCGCCAATGCCCTGCCGCCCCGACGCTAAACCTCCCCACCATCGGGGGCTCAGCAGTCGCAACAGATCACTCAGCAAGCCCAGCAAACTCGGCCCATCTCTCCCCATGATGCAGCAGTTCCTGGCCGCTCAGCACAGCAACCCGCCCCTTTGTGGCTCCCGCTGCACCTTGGTTCCTGCACCGACCGCTGGTCCGAGGCTCCTCTGTCTATGCCGTTTCCAAGTTCGATGGGGACTCCCAAAGGGTTGCAGGGGCTTTATCACCCAAAGCTCCCTGCATATCGAGTTAATGGGGAACCAATTCCCTACCGAACGGTCAAAGGGGTGTTCGTGCCTCAGCCTTCTTTCTGGAACAGCCCTGACTTGGGCTACCCCCCTCTGGGGCAGGGACGACCAGATCATGGCCAACCTTTCCCCCATTCCTCACCCAGTTCAGGGGTGTTTTCGAGGAACCTGCCCGGCTTCTTCTGCCGAGACAGCCTGTTAAATCTGCGCCAAGGGGACTCATCTGTAGGCGTTATGCGGGACGGATCCGCACTTTGGCTTCTAATTATCATGGAATGAAGCAGCGTTGACCGCCACCTTAAAGAAGGCCTCTCAGCCGCATAAAGATGCCTTGTCCCCCGGGACCTCCCGACTTCTTTGAGTGACCTTATCTCCCTGGCCCCCGGATTGACTTTCCGTTTCTGGGAACGCCAGGAAGAGCTCCGGCAAGAACAAACAGACTAGACCCCTCCTCTCCTTGTCTGGCTTGGGTATTCCAAAGCCGCCAACAGTTGCCCTCTCTGCCTGCTGCCGAGGGGGCCATGGAATTCTGCACCGGAGCAAAACCCGAAGACGTGAGGAGAACCTTTGTCTGTACTGTGCCATTCAGACCATTTCCGCAGATCTTGCCCACTGCACCCTCATGTCCGGAAATGGGCGCACCTAGGGTACATGGGATAGCGTCCCTAGGTGAGAGCAAGGTCTCTCCTCATCGACCATGCCCTTTGTCTGGGGCACTGGGTCAGGTTCCCCAGTTTCAAGTTGCTGCTTCCTGAACTCTGGGTCAGCTGGAAATTTTTTGGGAGACGCTGCCCTGGTGTTCCAGCATAACCTCCCCGTGATCCGTCTGGAGAAGCCCTACTCATCTCCTCGGTTAGTGAAAATACTCATGACCAATTCGGTTTCCGTACTGAGCCTGTTCTTGCAAGTAGGGGCTCTGCACAAAGAGAGACTTGCGTTTTACATCCCTACCCCGTTCTTTCCTCGTCCATTCTCCGGGGTCTCCCGTGGTTAAAAGCGCCATGCTCCCGTGTTCAACTGGCAGACGGGCGAAGTCCCTTTAGTTGGGGGCCGGGGTGTCAGTTTTCCGCTGTCTGGTGGCACCTCGCCCGGTGCTTTTCCCCTTCTCCTACAGTGCCGTCTAAACTTGGCGGGCCTTCCCCGCGCCGATAAAAGCATTTGCGGACGTTTTCCCCCCCGAGAAGCAAGCCGAGACGTTCCTCCACATCGCCCATATGACTGTCCTATGATCTTCTGCCGGGACGTCTCGTCCACGGGGCCCGGGTTTACCCTCTGTCGGTACCTGAGACCTTGGGTATGTCTACCTATATCATGGAGAATCTCCAAAGGGTTCATATGCAAAATCCTCCTCTCCAGCTGGGTCGGGTTTTTTTTGGCTAGAAGATGGTTCCCTACGTCCTTGCATAGACTACTGAGGCTCAACAAGATCACGGTAAAGAGCCGCTATCCTCTGCCCCTGACACGGAGCTTTTTGATGGCTACGGGTGCCAAGATATTTACTAAATTGGATCTGCAAGGGGCTTACAATCTCATACGGATACGTAGGGTGATGAATGGAAGACTGCCTTCAACACTCGCAGGGCCTTGATACCGGGCATCCCCTTTCACTCTGCAAGCCCAGCCTTTTTTCCAAAAATTTTCAATGCATTTTCCGGGACCTCATGTACATTTTGGGGGTCGTCTACCGGGATGATTTTCTGGTTTCTCTCCCCCCCTTGATCCCATCGGGTTCATGTACCAAGTCCTCAATTCTAAGGGCCAACCGCCCTATCCCAAACTCAGAAGTGTCTGTTCAACACGGGCCCTTTCCCTTTTCCGGGCTAATATCTCCGACAGGGGGCCGCAATCCCCCGCAATTTGTCTGCCGTCCTACAGTCCACGTCCCTGGGTCTCCGAGCCTAAAATTTTTTTTCCGGGTTTCCCCTATTACGGAAATTTTATACCAATTTCCCTCCGGGGTGTCCCCATTCCCTTTTAACCCAAAAAAAAACCAACCCCTAAGCTCGGGCCCCCGGCAGAAAGGGGAGGCACAAGCTCCCTTCCCCCTCCCTGTGCCCCCGCAGATCGGGCCCTATTGGCAAACCGGGGATTACGGCCATCAACTGCCCCTGGGGGAAAAGGGGAATCTCTTGGGGGGTGCCCCCAGGGGTCAACTCTACCCAAAAAAAACCCTTTATACTCCAAACACTAAACCCTTTAAATCCACTCGGGTCGGGGTCCCTCTTTTCTCCGGGTTTAATTTTAAAATTCATTTTACCCTGCTGAAGAAATGTAAAGGGCCACCTCTCTCCCTGTAGATTTCGAAACAACCCACTCCATGGCACATTACCCCCAAAATCACTCTCCGCACCCCGTAACTTACGACGAATTTTCCCCCCAGACATACTTCTCCCGGCTTTTTGGAAAAGATACTCCGGGGGCATTGCCCCTAGGCTGACACCAGGGTGCAAGGTCTTGCCCCTCATCTCTCGATTTTATCGTGGGGCCCGTCTAGTCCAAGATTTCGTAAGGGTAAAATTCCCCAGACTCTTTGGGTTTATGGGTCATTAATTCTGAAAATTCTTTATAGGGGAAAATATATAATTTTTTCAAATAGGTTACAGAGGGCCCTTTTTTTATACTAAATTATTAATCATATATTTGAATATGGGGAAGGGAAAGGTACCAAAATAGGGAAATTTCGGCCGTTACCAGCCTTTTTTCACCGGATCACCATATAGAGCAATGTTTAGAATAGGGATGTATGGAGTATAAGATCTTGGTAGAAAAGAGGCCAAATTTTCGCAGTGGGACCGCAGGATGGATAAATCTTGGAGGATGTGAATAGCGGGAATAGGCGCTAGCAGCGGCCGATGCACGGAGACTCGCGGTCCGCGGTCTAGTCCAAGATGTTCGTGAGTTCGTGGAGTCCTGCGCTTCCTGTGCCCGGAACAAGTCCCCTCGACTATCTTAAAGCACAATGTGTCACGAGAAAACAATCTCTGAATCACATGGATAGGTAAAAGTGTCAAAAAGTTATTCTCACGTACAGTGACACATGCCAGATTTCAAAAATGGGCCTCTGTCAGAGAGGCCAAAACTGGCTCCGGCGGTAAGGGGTTAACCAATTGTTAGAACACTGAGGCTTGTTGCCTTGCATTGATAAAGTCACAGATTTTCTAATGTTCATAACGCTGCAAACCGCAAGTATGTCTTTATACTTGTAATATTTATTAATAAATGTGTATTAAATAACTATATGTGAGTGTCTGCACGCTAAGTTGGTCTGAAGATTTGTTAGATGGGAGAAGGAAAGTATGTTGCCCAAAATCCAGTAGGTGCTACTCCTATTTTAAGGCTTGTGGTTGAGTCCAATAGCGCACTAGGACCACATACAGTATTGAATATCTTTAGAATACGGCAGAATCAGGGGAATCAATATCCCTGGTAATATCCAGTAAATAATGGATTATAATTGAAAATCTGCAAAAAAAAAAAAGGAACATTTTGAAATATCACCTCCACTTTGCTTTAAAGGGTTTTTCTCACCACGATCTTTCAGAACCAAAAGCAGATTCAGATTCATGCATTCTGTCTCTTCCTGGTCAGGTTGTGTGTGGTCATTCAGAGCTCTTCTAATAGCACTGACATGAGAGCAGGAGGTGTTATCTATAAGTGCAGAGAGCTACAGAGCTCAAAGTAAACCAACAAAAGGAGACTAATTACTTGTTCACAATAACATATTGCTCTCAAGCTGCCAGCAGTCCAACCTGTGGTGACATGACTCCCAGCTATCAGATCAGCGGAGGGGAGCGGAGGGGAGAGCAAGTCGGTCACCTAGAGAAACTTGTGTGCACACAGAGCTAGTAAAATCTTATCTCCTCAACAAAGCTAAAAAAAAGTTTAAAGCTAATCTTTGTAGTGAGACAACCCCTTTCATTCCTGTGAAACACCTAGAGAGTTAACAAACTTCCTAAATGCTGTTTTGAATACTTTAAGGGGGCAGTTTTTTTTAATTGAGTCATTTATGGGGGTGTCTAACATACAGGCCACTCACACTCAAAGCCACGTCAGAACTGGATTGCTCCCTACAAAAATATGTTGCAAATTTTCTTGAAAATGTGTAAAATTGCTACCAAATTTTGAAGCCCCCTAATGTTGTAAAAAAAAGAAATGCATTTAAAAAATTGTTCAACCTATAAAAAGACATATGATAGATGCTAGTTATAAAAATTTGTATTTTAAAAACCTACTGTCTTACATAAAAAGGGAAATTGTTGTAAAAAAATTTTTCAAAATTTTAAAAACGGATAGTATGGCCCAAAATTTTTTAATTTTTAAACAATTGCAGAGGAAAAAACAGTCTCTAAACCCTTTGATAAGTAAAAGTTCGAAAAGTTTTTCTCGGGTTTCCCTCACTTTCTGATTATCTCCGGGAAATAATAATAGCATTTTTTTAATGGGCCAAACAATAGTCTCCACAAATTTTTTGAAATTAAATTTTTTTTCCCCAGGAACACTGTAGGTTAGAGAGATCCTAGCCTGCTGGGTGTCGATAGCTTCTACTGTAGGTACTTCAGCAATATCTATTCATGTGGCCTCCACTATAGTAACAATATTTTGAACTTTTGACTTTCAGGTTCAATATCTCACCATTCACTCCAGCTTTGAACATGAGACTACCATAATTTTATAGACAATCATCTTACCTATCTTAATACTTTTACTTGCAAGAATTTTAGCATCTGCTTAGTTCTGCAGATTCTTGTTAAGTAACTGCATTTTAGTTTTTTTTCCAAAAATCAAAATGTTAATTTTTTTTTTTTTGTTTATTTTGGTAAATCCACCCTTTTTGGGTTTCAATACTACCAATCTCTTGGGCTGCTTTGGATCAATTCAAGCATGTCTTGACCAAAATTATCCCAGGTTTTCATGGGGGTTTCCAATTATTGGGGATACGGACTTTGGGTAGAATACGCTTTTTTTTTCAACTCTACCCACAAGTGTTTAATTGGGTGAGGTCTGGGGACTGCAAAGGGGAAAAAACAATTTACTTCATTTTCATTTTATCCATTCCTTCTCCAAACCTTTATGTATGCTTTAGGTTGTTTCCCGCTGGAACCAAATTGCCTTTTTTATCCCAATCCCTTGAGTGTATGAAGTAAACCATCTTTTTGGGGTACTCACTATGCTCGCACGGTTCAAAAAACAATCCGGTCAAGTATCCAACGTCTTTGGCTGTGAAATAACACCATATCATCAGGTTTCCTCCACTGAACTTGACAGGTCCTTCAATTTCTTGACTAGTTAGCCCCTCTTTTCCCTTGATTCTTCCAAACCCATTTGCACCCACCAGAGAATGCTTTATTGACTTTGATCTCATCAATTCAAATCACCTGTTTCCAATTTTACATTTTTCGTACCTTTTTGCAAACTCAAGTCAGCACTTCTTATGAAGAGATTAAAGTCGAGTCTTCTTCACCTTTTTTCGGGCCATCATTCCAGACCTGTGAAATGCGTGTTGCATGTTACTTGCATGGACGTCTGTGATCTCACTCTTACAAAGCATACGAGCCACCTCCACTGCTGTGTCTTTCGCGTTAGAATTGATAGACCTTGTGATGAGCCAACTTGTTGACTCTGCTATTTTGCCTTGATACATCCTCCTCTTGGCTTTGGAATGGATGGACTTATTTCAATTCTTAACAGGTAAAGGGGGCCCCCAAAAATGCAGTTTGTAGTTTTTTTTTGGGCCGGAGGGGACGCTGTGTGGCTGAAATGATGAGCTTCTCTTTTTGGGGAAATCTTTTTTAATGGTGCCAACCGTACCTTTTTGTTGGGGAATAAAGTTTTAAATCCCCTGGCATTGGGGGATGTGAGAAAGGTTGGGGGTTTTGTTTTTAAAAAAAGAAAAATTTTGTTTTCCACCCCCCCCGGGGGGGGGGAAAAAACATAACAATGCAGTTACATGAAAATAATCTGATAACTAAAAAAATGCTAAATTTTTCAGGTCAAATTTTGATGAATCCCCAAAATTATTGTCTATAAAATGATGGTACTCACATTGAAAGCTGTAGGGGATGGTGGATTGGGAGTCGGAATGTCAAAAGTTCAAAACATTGTTAATCTTTTGTTTGTCAGTGTAAAATATATTTATTGACTTTAGAACACAAAAAAAAGTAAAAAAAATTGTAAATATGCAAAATGCTGCAGTAAGTGGGAAAAACCGTTTTCAACAAAAAACTTACTGAATAACATTTGTGGAGTGAGCCTATGAATTTGTTCTGAAAAATAGTATCGCCTCCATCAATCCCCTTCATAGGGGGCCTCAAAAAATTTATCTTTATTTCCAGGTTAGAGAACAGCCCCCTCCCGTGTCGTAGCTACAGGGGTCACAGCGTCCCCGTTCGCCCGGCCCCTTCACCCAGCTGCATCGCTGATCCATGCCCCTCACGTGTAGCATCGCGCGGCCGTTGACGGAGCAGGGAGCTCTGTGGTGAATGGCTGGAAAACACTCATCCGGCCGTTTAGCCACTGAAGCAGCGGCGCGATGTAATATGTAATTGCGCCCGGCCTTTTAATAATTTTTTTTAAAAAATTTATTTTAAAGCGCCATTGATTCCCTGGCGCTGTACCCTTTGAGGGGGGGGGGTTCCTACAATTTTTGTCAAGGAGTACAATAAGACAATGAATACGTATAACTGGTACAGAGGGAGGCCCTAAGCCATTTTAGGGTTTGGCTTAGTAGACGCCCCAGGCAGGGGGTGAGAGTCAGCGCTTACCCATTTAAAATTTAACGGGTCAACACAGGGGGAAAAGGTAGTATTATTATTTATTTATTTTTTTAAATTGGGGGACCTAGATATCTAACTACAGGGAACCCTATATTTACCTCCCCAATACTGGGGCCCTAATATACCCAACTACAGGGGGCCCTATATTATTACTACTGGGGGGGCCCTATATATACCTAACTACTGGGGGGGGGCCCTATATATACCGAACTACTGGGGGGGCCCTATATATACCTAACTACTGAGGGGGCCCTATATATACCTAACTACTGGGGGGCCCTATATACCTATTGAGACTTTTGTTATTGACCAAATACTTATTTTCCACCATAATTTGCAAACAAATTATTTCCAAATCAGATAATGTGATTTTTGGGATTTGTTTTCTAAATTTTTTTCTCTCATAGTTTAAGGGCTCACTGAGTCAGTTACGGCCTCCTAAATTTTTTAAATGGGGTGACTAAATTTTTCCCCACTGTATACCTAGCTAATTACTAGGGAGGCCCTATATACACCTACCTAACCACAGGGGGCCCTATATACACCTACCTAACTTATGGGGGGGTCTCTAAATTCACCAACCTAACTACTGGGGGGGTAGACCCTATATGCAATCACCTAAATACTGGGGGACAGTAAATACTTACCTAAAAGCTGGGGGACCTATGCATTTACTTACCTATGGGGTGCTCTATATACGCTTTGCTCTCATTGGTCAGAGAGCGCCCACAATTACTACTACCTAATTTGGGAGATCCTGTATATATTTATTAGTTTATTATTTTGTGTACATACTTACCTAACTGTGGGATCCTATATACTTCCTCCTAGAGGGTGGGGCCCCTTATATACTACTACTGTTACTGGGGGAACCGCTATGTTACTATTTATTAGGGGGACCCTTCTTATACTACCTTAAGGGGTACCTTTATAACTACTTAGTGGAGGGAAGCATATATTTACCTACCCATGTGGACGAACCTTTATTCCAAACCTAGCTACGCTCCTTTTCTGGTAGGTTAGGATCCATAAATATTAGTCCAATATGTAGGCAGGGCTCTTAATCTTTATGTTAGTAAATGTCCCCTTCAGTATAGGGTTCCATTCAATCCTGTAGGGTTGTATATTAAAAGTCTGCCATTTATCTGACTAATTTTTAGAGTTTAACCTTCCTAAAAGGAGCTTCTGCCTATACACCTGCCTTTTTTTTTTTTTTGGAGGGGAGGGGGAAAAGGTTGAGTATATTTGCTTCTTATTGGGGTATGTTCAGCTACCGACTGTGGGTGGCACAAATGATGGCCCTATAGTTGGTTGGTGGGCACATGTTTTGGAGTCTAAAATGTTTGTGTGTAAAATCTGCAGGGATGAGAGTTGTGGCGGGAGAAGTTCATTTATGGCAGTACTGGACGGATGAAAGAAGAAAAGAAAAATGAACAAGATAATCAGAAAAAAAGACATCATCTGTGAGACACTAATAAGTAGCTGACTGTAATCACTTATATGTCTGCCAGAGCCTGTGTACACTGGGATCTACCAACTATTTGGTCTGTGTTGTATGGTGGTTTTAGTGGTATTAGTGTAATAAACAGTTTACATTCAGTAACAGTACAATGGTGTTATTCAGTAACAGTACGATGGTATTATTCAGACCGTGGTTATTGGTATTATTGGTCTTGGTATACAGGTTTGCTAAGTAATAGTATGTGGTATTAGTCACTAAATGGTAGTGATATATGGAGTAGTCTTTGGTCCGTATATATTGTTGTTATTTGTAATATTGGTCTTGGTATGCTGGATTGCTCAGTAACAGTATGTGATATTAGTCCCTACATGGTAGTGATATGTGGGGTATTATTTGTTGTTTTTGTATTGTTGTTATTGGTAATATTGGTTTGCTTAGATATGGTTTGGTCAGTTAATACTACGGTGGTGTTTAATCTGCCTATTTAGTGATCCCTGAGTGACATGCACTGGATAATGTGGGCCGTGTATATACATACTGACTGGCCAGGAATACAGATAAGTCATTTAAAGAACTGTTTCACTGTAAACTACAACAACAAATTTAACCACAAGAAAAGACACTCAGAGGCACAGTTTGCATTTTTTACTTTTTTTGATTTTTTTTTTGGGGGGGGGGTGGTGGATGTGGGAAGGGAACAGGACACTTTGGGTGTATATAACCTTGTTTTCTTTGGCCCCCATTTGAAATAAAATTTTCTTTCATTGGACAATTCTTTAAATTGTGTGAATATTTTCTTGGCTAACCAGCCATGAGCTACACGCACACATCCCTCGTCAAGTCACGCGAACCTGTCGTGAAAGTATCGGTCCAAATGACAGTGTCTGATGGCTAGGGGGACTCAATCTCTGAAGGTTTTTGAACTGAACCTGAATGGGTGTATTGTGCTCGCTTGATAATTAACTGCACCCCAGGGGTTGCACTCGCATAAAACTCGTAAGAGACTGTCCGAGGAAGCAGATGGTAGAGGGGTGGTAACCTTGCCTCATGACAGACACGGGTGAAGCTGAGAAGAGAGTTTTTCAGAGCGCGCTGATGAGAACACAGGTCAACCAAGAGGCAGACCAGAAGTTAAGAAGCATCATCTGATATAACAATTTTCAAGAAGATGAGCCATATTAAAAGGAACTGTGATGCTTCCAGCCGTCATGGTCACACAACTTAGAGAATGATCGAGATGGTAATGAACTACCTCATTTGCCTACTTTCCTCTGAGGTCTCGAGAGGAAGAAATGTCGAGAAGAGATAGCTCAAAAATGTTTCGAACGGTGTCCAAACAGAAGAGTCTAGTCTATCTATGGAGTTTGCGGTAGATCGTGCGATGAGAGAAGCAGGAGAGTAGCATTTTCCCCAGTGTTGGAGCGCATGTGCGCAGAAATCAGCGCTTCTGCAACCAGAGCATCCATGTCATCAATTACACTGTCCCTCATGTTCCGCGCAAGAATAGAGACAGTATACTAACGAGAAAACATTTTGGGCAAGGAGTGTCGCACTGCTAATGATCCGTCTGTGTGGCACTCAATAGGACACTGAACACTGCATTGGCATGCGCCTGTGCGAAACCAGTACGATGTGGAGCAAAGCCAAGGCTAGCCACAAGTCAAAGTAAGAGGGTATAGTATGCTGACATCAAGCAGGGTGAAGAGCAAATTGTGAGGCAGGCTTCCCATTCAGAGCTTGCTTACCTATATTAGCTCATCACTATATAGTAGGGACCATAAAATCAGTTAGGGCAGTGCTGCGATTGCTAAGCTTAGACCCGATATCGCAAAATTTATTATAATATGCAGGGTTTGGCATCAGAGAGAACAGACTGAGCATCGCTCCGTTTGCGTGTTTGGGGCTCACGCGAGAAGTCCTCATGTGTATGAGAAAAAGCCAAGGCTCCACACAGCAAGAAGTTGAGGGTAACTGACATCAAGCGACGTGCGCTGAAGCTCGTTTAGATGTTTCAGGCGCACTAATTACTAAGTTCGACCCATAAGCAGGAACCAAATATAAGTGCAGAAAGTGCTACATCATCTTACGGCAAACTTCGCTGAGGCACTCACCAAAAGCACATAGGGGGAGGGGACACCTCGCACCACTTTAAGGACATTGTTGGTAGCTCGCCAAGTTGCGCAAAGCAGCCTAAAGCGCTCCGTGACAGAGGGAGGCTGCGCACTAGCTGCTACGAAGAGGGGAGGGCTGCATGAAGCAAGAGTGAAATGGCGGTGAGGTTATGGCAGGGAACATTTCGCATCTAAGTCACTGCAAAGATGGACTAAAAAATATGCTAGGTAGTGCCCACCAAGTGCACTGTGTGCGCACAAAGACACTGAAACATGTCGACATCATGGGCCTGGACTCTCCCTCGCGAGAGTGGCAGAAAGGCCAAGGCTGTCCACAAGCACGCGCAAAGAAGAATGGGGGTAACTGTGCTCACACATCAAGAACGACGGGGTGTAGTGTGATAGTGTTTTGTCAGTGCCCGCGAGATACGCAGTAGGTCTAGTCCATTACTCAGAAGAACGTACTGAGTCAAGAAGTGCCCACGAAGGCACGGTGCTGTGGCAGATCTCATAAATGAGAGAACAGACTGGAAGCAGTATGCGATCGAGTAGGACTTGGATAGTGGTAATAAGACTCTATGACGTGTGGATGAATAATAATGCTACAAAGGTCCGATCGGAACAAGATGTGGGTCCGCCATAAGAATGATGGGGGTAGAGTGTTTGCACACATGTGATTTCCATTGGTGCAGCGGTAGAGGATAAGTTGTCGAGGAGTTGATGTGTAGTCCTCATGCACTGCACAGTTGATCAACTAAGATAACAGTGAGTACAGATTCCTGTGAAAATAGTTGCTTGAGAGAGTTCCACACAGAGATGCTATGGAGTCTGTGGCGGCATCCCTATAAAGAGAATGCGATTCTTGATATACTAATCGCCGCAAGCTATATGGCGAGCCGCCGTGAGGTAATACCCCTCACCTACACGCAGAGGAAGCCACTCCTAATATGCGCCCTGTGGCCTCACACACAACGCGTCACTCCAAGAGCATTGAGGTGTAATCACTGCCATCTCTAAGCCGCAATGGTAGGGTGACTAGGCGCAGTGAGTGGTTGTTTGCAGTGCTCCTGTAGTCAAGGTCGCATAAGTCATGACCGTACAGATATTTGTCGCTAGTCTCTCACACATCTAAGTGCAACACACTCTCCTGACACAGGCCATATCATGTGTGACTCATAGATAACGAAGTATCTCAGCTAGGACTCACACGAGAGGCAGTGGAGAGATAGATAAATATCAAATGTATAAATAAACTTAATAATATTGCGTAGATAAATGAAGATACTAGATATTCTCTCTCACTGTATTTTGTATTGCTTCTAGTCTAAGATCTAGTGATGTGTCCTAGAATATTTCAGGAATTAATCGGTTAATTACTAATTAATTCGTAGAAACAAGAGATATATATAGCACCTTGTGCACGTTCTTTACAGAGGCCAAGAGTCTTGTGATTTATTATAGATATGGTGTGCTGATAAGGTATAGATAGTGACATGCTAAGATAAAGGGTATGGAACATATGTACATGCTCAAGAGCAATAAGTAGTGGCTGTTGTTGTACTGTCTGAAAAATGCCAGTTGTATGTAATCACTCGTTGAGACGTCTTGGCCTCTCTAAAGTGAGCATAAATACGGAATCTCTCTGCTATTGCAGATAAGCTCCCTGCTAGACTAATATTACTAGTACGGACTCTATATTCGCGCACTGTTCTTGTTTGTTTATGAATGTCTCATACAAGTTTACACTGAACAAGTGCAAGGACAATACATATAGTAACCCTGCGCAAGTGGCGCTCTACTCTCGCACGCAATATGTTGAGGCACCCCATCTTGTGCTCTTGTCTTCTACGAATTCTTTTTTCTAGCATGTGCATGTGTAGATTTCATTGAATGTCTATAGTAGATGTAATTGTGTGTGGTACTGTTATTTGTAGTAAATTGTTAAGAGTGGGAGATAGGCGATCTGTTTTTGGTCTAGGTGTGTGCTCGTCGAGGATGGCGCTGAGGTGTGTGTGTGTGTGTTGTTTGTGTCTGTGCGATCTTTCGATCGGTGAAGTGTGATCAGATCGTCTGTGTCAGGCCTTGTACTCTGTTTGTCGGTTCTGTATGCTGACATGCCTATCTGTAGTCGTGTGCATGTGTTGCTGTGTCGTGGGAGTGTCGTGTCGTGTGATGATGCTTTTGTGTTTGTGGTGGCATGGGGCTCGTTTGGGGCCACACTGACTGAGGTTCTTCAGGGGAGGAAACCTCGTAATGTTCTTCATCATGGTGAGCCTGTCAAAGTATACATGTGTGCCATCTCTGTGACCAAGCGGACTGATCGATCATTCACGCCTGTCCAGAGGGCGACTGAGAAAGTGAGGGGGGTACGATGCCGTGTCAGCTCGCTGTTTCTCGAACGTTACAACGGAGTGATATCTCTGCTGTGAGACATTACTTCTAGTGTTCCGCGACATCGCCATTCAATCTAATCGTAGATAGATAGAGACGTTTTTTTTTGTGTAATCCTTGGGATCGACGATGCTCTCCCCTTCTCTCGCAGTGCTGTTACTCTCGCGCGCGTGTGAGACATACAGTGTCATGCGGAGATCTGTTTGAATAGAGGATAAGATCTCGCCATTGAAGTCTCCAATATCACGAAAGAGATGAGTTGACGAGGATAGCAGTAGCAGGTGATACTGTAGTGAAGATGTCTCACAATCAAAGTGGATATATAAAATCTAAATTAACTTTTCTGCCTAGATTGGTTGTCACAAAGAGTAAAAAATTAAATTGGCAGCAGGGACAGCTCTAAAACCAAATCAAACATTACTCATCTGATAATTCTCCTTCCGCTCCAGTGCGGATGCTCTGGTGTCCCCTGTAGGTCTTTGCTCACTTTTCTGGAATGATCACATGAAGTAGATCCACTGGAACATTGCAGCGGTCACATGCCATACATGTTAGCATCACTTTATAGCCAGCCTTAAATTGGCTGCCATGAGTAGATGATGTTGATCTTGGGCACACGTCAAGGTTTTCGAGGAAAAAGAAAACAAAGACCTGCGCTAGAGGATTCCCTCTAAGAGCATTGGAGTAGAGGGGGTTTCAATAAATTGATAATGTTTCATTCGTTTTATAATATTTCCTGCTGTCAGTTGCATTGTCTTTTAACTTCGCTGAACAAGCCCCTCTGGATTGAATGATTTTAATGGGGTTTTCCCAACTCAGACATATATGACATATCAATAGGATATGCCAAAAATGTCTGACAGGTGCGGAACCCACCTTTGTGACTCCCACCTATCTTGAGAATAGGCCCCCAAATTCCTCTGTGCAGAACGGAGAGGTGGCCCCACATGCATGGCACTCTCCGTTTATTTCACTGGGAGTTCTGAGTTCAGCCCACATGCTTAGTTGTATTTGGAACTCCTATGGGAAAGAATGCAGAATGCCACACATGGGTAGTTATGTCTCTGTTCTCTGTGCCTGGGTCGTTTCCATCTCCTAACCTGAAAGTTAGGAGATGAGAATAATCCTTTAATTATTTCTATTCATCCAAAATTAAAGTTTTTGAAGAGGCATGCAGTGAAGTGTACATGTTAAGAATGCCACAATGTTGATATAATTAAAAATCCAATTGTCTTTATAAAGGATTGTTTCCGGGAACAAATAGTCAATGGTGAAGCCGCCACAAATGTATTTTATTTTGTTCATGATTCCTTATGTCACAATTCTTAACAGGAAAATATTTTTTGTATATTAGTATTTAGTAACTAAGGTTATAAATGACTGTATAAGAAATAATTAGAATAAGTTTAGACTGTCACAGAACAGGAATAGTTGCAATCTTTTATAGACATAAAGGCTGTAGTAGCCTTAGGACAAACATTTGGATCCCCTGCCTGTTTTGGCAAGAGCATTTACAGAGCAGAAGTTCAATCCAACCAGAAGGTCAAGGTCACAACACCTCTGTTGTCTATAGACAAGCATAGAGTCAAAGTGAAGTAAACAGGATAAACATAGTAAAAAATAAGGAGGCTAACAGAGTAGAATCAGAAGGATAGCTGGTACACTAAGAGGATAAGTATTAATACGCATATAGCAAACTTAATACACCTTGGACCAACCAAAACACATATAGTAACTAAAAGATCACAGCAATAAAGTAAAAAATCAGTAATCTATAAGTTTATTAACGATTCCATATAAACATGATAGACATAGACATGTATAAAAAAATGGGTAATAAAAAATGGAATGGTACAAGCAATCACATGGAGGTCATCACGATTGATAAGTAAGATGCATATAATAAATGTGTAACCTAAATCTATCCCAGAGAAAAAGAAGTATATATAGCGTAATAAAGTGCACAGAAGTATACACATGTCATCTTTAACACATACTGCAAAAAATTTACATGTAACCATGATCCAGAAAAGTGCATTTGTGCAAATAAATAAAGTATATGAATAATCACTGATGCATGATTTAAAGAAAGTGCATATAAATAGAGTGTAAATTAATTAAATATGTAAAGTTATAGGGATCGAGATGCCAGTCATAGTCATTTACCACATACGTATGAAGTCAAAAATTAAGAGATGATTCAAAATACAGACTTATTACTGTCACGGCCCGGACGTAGGAGGTGGATCCACAGGACCACCGCAAGCGATGGTGTAAGCCATGCCAGGAAACGGAATCTAAGTAGGTCCCGGTTTTCACCAGAGCCTGCCGCAAAGCGGGATGGACTTGCTGCGGCGGGAGTTTACCAGGTCGTTACCCCTGACGTGACTTGCTTGCGGTGGCAGCCAAAGTATAGCGTGGTGCAGAATCGTCAGGCAGGCTCGTAGTCGGGGACAGGCAGAAGGTCAGGGCAGGTGGCACAGGTTCGTGGTCGTGGACAGGCACTAGGTCAGGGCAGGCGGCAAGATGCGGTGGTCGAGGAAGGGAAGCTATGGTACGGTACCGGTAAGACAGAACTAGGCTTGTAACGCTTTCTCTATGGGCTGAAATGGCACTAAGATCGGGGCAACGGCCCCAGGAAGGGGCAGGCTTAAAAAAGGGCAGGGGACGGCAATAGAAAATTTACCGGGTGCATGGCCCTTTAAATCTCGCAGTGCCGGCGCGCGCGCCTTAGACATCGGGGACGCGCGCACGGGGAGGCTGAGACCGCAACAGGAGCGCGGCCTGGTAAGTAGAGAGGAGCCGGGCCAGCCGGGTGAGCGCGCCCATTGCCCGACATGCGGGCGGCGGTGCCGCTCGTGCGGGACCACGGGTGTCCCGGGCCCCTCGGGGACAGTACCCCACCCCTTCGGCATCCCCTCTTTGGCCTGGAGGAACCTCTGAATTATGTCCGATCCAGAATATTGCTCCAGGACCTCCCCTCGGGCCCGAACCTTCCAGTCAATGAGAAAAAAACGCTTCCCTCTGACCGTCTTCATATCCAGAATCCCCTTTACCGTAAAGAATCGGTGGTATCGGCCTCAGGAGTTGGAGGAGCAAGTACCCGAGAGAAGCGATTAAGGATAAACCCGGTTTTTGCAGGGAGACCTGGAAGGAGTGCGGGACCCTCATTGTGGGGGGCAGGCGGAGCGTGTATGCTACTGGGTTAATGGCTTGAGCACTCGAATGGACCCAGGAACCAGGGACCCAGCTTTTTGCTTGGGAACCTTGAAACGTATATATTTAGCCAGCAACCACACCTTGTTACTGGGGAGAAGGTTGGCGGAGGTCTTCGCTTTTTGTCGGTTTGGGAGCCTTGGTGCGGGCGGAGGCTGGAGTAGCGAATGGTGACTCTGTTTCCAGATAGCTGTCGGCCCTGACCAGATCATCCAAGGCAGGGACCTCCGAGGGCCCACAAAAAGGGGGGAGGGGTGGTTGGGGATGTGCCCGTAGACAATAAAGAAAGGAGCAGCCCCCAGCAGACTCCGAGTCCAATGAGTTATAGGGAAAACTCTCCCCAGGGTAAACAAGCTGGACCAATCATCCTGGCGTGCGGAGACAAAGTGGCGCAGGTAGCAACCTAGGGTTGGTTTACTCTCTCTACCTGCCCATTGGACTGGGGGGTGGTAGGTAAAGGGAAAAGCCCAGTTTCATTTGTAGTTGGTTACAGGGGAGCGCCAGAATTGGAGACAAATTGAACGCCACTGTCCGACACTATGTCCCGGGGGGAAAGCCCATGCAGCCGAAAAAATATGTAGAAAAACAGACTGGCAAGGCGAGGAGCTGAGGGTAGGCCCGGCAGGGAATAAAGGGGACATCTTTGAAAATCGGTCTGTAACCACCCAGATCACGGTGTTGCCAGCAGGAAGGAGGGGAGATCCGTGTTTAAAATCCATGGCCACATGGGTCCAAGGACAGCTGGGTATAGGTAGAGGCAGGAGCAGACCTGCCGGTTTGAGACGAGGAGACTTGTTCCGGGCACAGGAAGCGCAGGCCTCCACGAACTCACGAACATCCTGGGCTAGGCTCAGCCACCAGTAGAATGAGAGATGAGAGAGCAGGGCCTCTGCATTTCCTGGGTGTCCCGCCATACGGGAGCAATGACCCCAGGGACAATATCTTCTTCCGAAGAGCGGGAGGACGTATGTCTTGCCGGAAGGCATGCGTTGTAGATCTATGGGTTTGCGGCCGAGATGAGCCGTTTCTGGAGGGATAATGTGCCGTGGAGGGGGACTCGTCCCCAGTCACACGAAGCCGGGAGAGAGCGTCGGCCTTTGACATTTCGTTCCCAGGGTGAAATGAATGAGAAAATTAAACCGGGGAGAAGAAGAGAGACCAACGAGCCTGGCGTGGATTTAAGTGTTGGGCAGTCTGCGATACAGCAGATTTTATGGTCAGTATAGATGCTGACAGGGTGACGAGCCCCCTCCAAGAGATATCTCCATTCTTCCAGTGCAGTTGATGGCCAGCATTTCTGGTCCCCGATAGGTAGTTCCTTTCAGCAGGGGAAAAAACTTTTAGAAAAGAACCCGCAAGTGGGGTTTTGCCTTTGGGCCCTTTCTGGGGGGAGTATGTCCCCGGCCCCCCCGAGGAGGCGTCGACCTCGAGAAAAAATGGTTGTTCAGTATCGGGCCGGAGAGAGCACTGGCGCAGAGGCGATAGGCACATTTTAACTTAGAAAAAGGCTTCCTCTCCCGCTGGTGGCCAGAGCTTAGGATTAGCGTTCTACTTAAATTAAAGCCACTATGGGGGACACCAGCGAGGAAAAATGTGGTATAATTGCCTGTATTAGTTGGCAAAACCCCAGGAATCTTTGTATGGCTCGGAGACCCAGGAGCGCGGCCACTGTAGGCGGCGGGACAACTTGCGGGGTCCATCTGTAGGCCTTGTAAAAATGTTGTAGCGGGGATTGGTAGGCTCTGCTGCTGAAACTGGCACTTCTCAAGTTTGGCATATAGGCGGTTGGCCCTTAGACGTCTGAAGACCTGGCGCACGTGAAATTGATGGGACTCAAGGTCGGGGGAGAAAACCAGAATGTCGCTCAAGATACACTAACGCATGTGTAAGGAGGTCCCGGAAGATGTCATTGCGAATTCTTGGAAGACGGCGGGGCATTGCAGAGCCCGAAGGGCATGACCAGGACTTTGGGTGCCCCTGCGGGTGTTGAAGCGGTTTCCATTCGTCGCCCTCTCGTACGATGAGGTTATAAGCCCCCAAGGTCCAGTTTAGAAAGACTTGGCCTCATAGACGGTCAAAATTCCTGATCAAGGGCAGGGGGTAGGGTTCTTTACCGTGACTTGTTGAGGCCTAATAGTTTGCAAAGGGCGCAGCTTCGGCCTTCTTAGCCCCGAAGAAGAAACCCGGCCCAGTGGAGGAGGACATGCGGATAAACCCCTCTGGATTCTCCCTTTATATTGTAGAAATAGCCAAGTCTAGGTTGAAAGGAGGAGGTACGTCCGGCGGAGATCAAAAGGACAGTCGTATGGGAAAAGGGGCTGCAAGTCTCAGCTTGTTCTGGAGAAGAATCTGGAAGCTTGGTATGGTGCAAGGAAGCCGTAGAGGCTTAGACGCCCCGAAGAAGCGATAAACACCGGGCGAGGTGCCACCTAACAGCGAGGACTGACACCGAAACCCAACTCAGACTTCGCGTCTGCCCAATCGAGCAGGGAGCGTGGCGTTGCAGCCCCGGGAGACCCCGGAGAATGGACGAGGAGGAACGGGGTAGTAGTAGAAACGCAAAGTCTTCCTTATGCGACCCTACTTGTAGGACCAGGGGCTCAGTTCGGAATGAATTGGATCCTTGAGAATCTCTCCCCTGACCCAGGAGATGAGTAGGGGCTTTCCAGGCGGATTACAGGGAGGGTTATGCCGGGAACCAGGGCAGCGTCAAGAAAATTTCCCGGCAGACCCAGAGTCCAGGAAAGCAGTAGCCTGAAACTGGGCAACAGGCCCAGTGCCGACGATCAAAGAGCATGGTCAGGCGAGGAGAGGGCTTGCTCTCACCTAGGGACGCCTCTCTACGTACCCTAGGTGCGCCGTTTCCCCGGACGCTGAGTGCGCAGTGGGGCAGGATCTGCGGAAATGGTCTGCACTGCCAAGTACAGACAAAGATTCTCCCCACGTTTCTGGTTAGCTCAGTTGTAGACCGGTGGGCCCGATCCACCTCCATGGCTCTTCGGCGGAAGGTGGCGAGGGCAACTGAGGCGGCCTTTGAAATACTGGAGCAAGACGAGGAAGACGACGGGGTCTAGCTTGCTCCCATTCCTGCCGGAGTTCCTCCTGGCGTTCAGAGAAAGGATGTCAATCCGAGTGGCCAAGGAGATAAGGTAAATCAAGGAAGACGGGAGATCCGGGCGGATAGAGCATCCTTGATGCGCTGGAGGGCCCTTCTTGAAGGTGGCAGTCAACGCCCCTTCATTCCCCGATAACTCGAAAGCCAAAGTGCGGAATGTACGGCATAATCGCCTACAGATGAGTCCCCCCTTGGGCGGCAGATTTAGCAAGGCCGGTCTCGGCAGACGAAGCCCGAGACGGTTCCTCGAAACGCTCCTGAACTGGTGAGGAATGAAGCAAGGTTAGCTGTGACCCGGATGTCCCTGTCCCCGAGGGGGGTAGCCCATGCCAGGGCTTTCCCGGGGAGAAGGCTGAGCACGAAACGCCACCTTAGGACCCTTCGGGAGGAAATTGGTTGCCATTAACTCAATATGCAGGGAGCCTTGGGTGATAAAGCCCCCGCAGGCCTTGGAATCCCCATGAATTTGGTCGGCATAGAAAAAACAGAGCCGTGTACCAGCGGTTGGAGCCGGAACCGGGGGAGCAGCAGGAGCCGGGAGCGGGTTGCTGCTGCTGAGCGGCCAGGAACTGCTGCATCATGGCGGAGAGATGTCTGAGTTGCTGGGCTTGCTGAGCGATTGTTGCGATGGCTGAGCACAATGGCGGTGAGGTCAGCGTAGACGGCAGAGGCACCTTGGCGGGAGCCAGGGCCGGATTTACTGTCAGGCCGGACGTAGGAGGTGGATCCATGACCACGCAAGCGATGGTGTAAGCCACGCCAGGAAACGGAATCTAAGTAGGTCCCCGGTTTTCACACCCGAGCCCGCCGCAAAGGGGATAGACTTGCTGCGGGGGGAAGTTTACCAGGTCGTTACCCTGATGTGACTTGCTTGCGGTGGCGGGCCCAAAGTTATAGCGTGGTGCAGAATGTCAGGCAGGCTGTAGTCGGGGACAGGCAGAAGGTCAGGGCAGGTGGCAAGATGCGTGGTCGAGGAACGGAAGCTAATGGTACGGTACACGTAAGACAGAACTAGGCTTGTAACGCTTTCTCTATAGGCTGAAATGGCACTAAAGATCCGGCAACGGCCCCAGGAAGGGGCAGGCTTAAATAAGGGCAGTGACCGGCAATAGCCAATTACCGGTGCACTGGCCCTTTAAATCTCGCAGTGCCGGCGCGCGCATGGGGAGGCTGAGACCGCAACAGGAGCGCGGCCGGGTAAGTAGAGAGGAGCCGGGCCGGCCGGGTGAGCGCGCCCACCGCCCCACATGCGGGCGGCGGTGCCGCTCGTGCGGCAAACACGGGTGTGCCTGCGACCCGAGACGGGGGTCGCGGGCCCACCCGTGACAATTACATGATAAGTGACCACAGGTAGAGTGCCCTTTTGCGTATAATTCTTCTTCAGGGGAATCTAAACAATATGTACCAGAGGGGTCTTTTATATACATCCAAATAGTACTACTTAGGCAATGCACTTGTGAGTCTCGGTGCCGTCATATCACTTCCTTGTGCATGCCCAGAGAGTACACAAGCACCACAGAAAGGTGTCACACAGACGCGACCCATAGCACACCCCTGACACTTCATAGGGGCGGGCATGCCAACGAGTCCTTGAGGCCAGTACTAGCCAGAACATATGGAAGCGTCAGCGCATGGGCAGAAGGTTTTCTAATGGGGAGAAGTTAAGAAAAAGTTGGGAAAGTCTCTGGCAAATAATACTCTAATTAAAATAGACAAGGGAAAACCTAATAAGTGAGAAAAGTGTTTTAGTTAACAAATGGAAACTCTACAAACATATGAGTACCAAAGGAGGTGAAAAAAAGTGAATCAAAAGTAATATATACAAAAAAGTGAATATTACACACGTAAAAAAATTAAGTGAAAAATTAAATAGCAAAAAATAAATTATATTTTTAAATAATTTTTTTTTTGTTAGGCGCATTAGTCGAAAGTTTTGCCACTTTCCAATGCGCCTAAAATGAAGGGGCGTGCTGTGGGCGTTCTGAGGGTGGGTCTCTCCACATTTGAAAACTTCGACGCATGTATGAATGCCGATTGGCAAAGCGAGGTGCATTACAGCTCCAACAGCCAGACCTATTTCAATGTTGTCTGTCTGAGCTGGAGGCATCGAAGTCTACACAGCATTCATGAGCGCACTTCAGCCACTGGCATACATCAGGCACAATATACACAGAAAAAAAGATGAAACCTTCAACTTCGACACGCCAAAGTTCATGCATGTCCCCTTATGTGTCTAAATAAACCTCAGTGATGACAGCAGGAATTCAATGATATCTTCCGAAAAAGAGCCCTTTCTCAGGAAGGTCTCACAAGCTTAGAGGCCTTGTGTATGCACTATTGAAGTATTGAGAGTCTCAATGTCTCACCAGCCACATATCAGAATCAGAGTTGCGTTATATTGTAGTTCCGTGTACCAGACCTTCCCTGCCCAATTACCTGACCACATTGCCTGTCACCTGCCCATGACCTTTCTCCCCTGTTTCCGACCTTGAATCTGCCTGCCGATTCTGTACCACGCTGCACCCTGGCCGTCAATGCAAGTAAGTCACATCAGGAGTAGTGACCTGGTAGTCTCCCACTGCAGGAAGTCCAACCTGCCTTTCAGCAGGCTCTGGTGAATAATGGGACCTACTTAGACTCCACTCCCTGACGTGCCTTATACCACTGCTTGCGGTGGCCCTGTGTATTCACCTCCTGTCCTGACAGTATTGTTATGGATCTTCATCAATAAGTCGAAGCATGCAAACCTTGGGTATTCAACAATAAGACAATCACAAATCCTTTGAATAAAATGCCCTTTTATAAGGCCTTTTCAACCAGATCATATAGTGAGTTCTGAAAAGACGGAAGTTTTCTTTATAAATTACGCTATCTCAATTGGTGGAAGGCCTACTTTTCATACATTGCATTTGTCCATACCACACTATTTCCCCCTTTATCTGCAGGTTTTAAGAAAACATAATCCATCTTCATTAATTCTGCCAGGGCCTTTATCTGATCTCTATTAAGATTGTCACATGGTATACTTGATGCAATATATTTAAATTCCTCCATGACCAATTTAACAAATAAATTCACATTTGGGCAAATGGATAAGCAGTCTAGAGCGTTGTAATTTTGCTATCACAAAATAAATGTATTAAAAGTATGAGTATTTTCAAAAGACATCAGCAATGTTGCTTTTAGTGTTGGGTTTGATAAACTAATAACTTCATAACTAGATTGCTATATGTATTTATTTATAACTATATATACACGGACAAAATGGAGGTAGCAACTCCTCTATGGGACCTCTTTTCAGTCGTTTGTTCAGCATTTTTGTAAAATCAAAAAACGCTGTGTGCAGTGTAGACATAGCCTTAAAGCAATGGGTGCTTTTATTGTTTCAGTTGAACTGTAACCCCTGTTATCTCTAAATTCATCGATACTGCTTCTGTTTGCACTTTTATTTGTGTTTCTTTTACAATTTATCTTAAAAGGAAAGAATATTGCAATTATAATGTACCAAACTTGCTTAGAAAAACAGGACAAGTCATACAATTCAATTTATAGGTCACTAAATCTTTATAGTGTACCTTTTTAAATGCTGCAATCAATTACACAGGAGAACGTATCAGCATTTCTAAACACAGCACAATTGCAAGCACTGTACAGGAAGGTAATAGATATAATAGATCACTGTAAGAAACCAAAGTGTTTTGTTTTTGTTTTTAGTTTTGGAGTCAGCTATTTTTTGGTCAATTTTTTATCTATTTATCTGTAGAATGTTTTGTAGTAGAAGGTTTGCTTACAATAGAATGTACATGTTGATCTTTATAATTTAAAAAACACAATGCAACAACTATACATCTCCTACACATTAGAACTTAACCCTATTAAAGAGTTAAATAGGTTGTATAAAATTAGAAAGACGAGGCTGCTTTCTTCCAGAAATGGTACCACTGTTGTCCACTCTGTGTCTGGTATAGCAATCTCCACATCCCTGTTTCCCAGAAAATAAAACATCCCCCGAAAATAAGACGTAGTATCTTTTTTTTATATGCAATTCACTACAGTATATTAATACATGTTGATTTTTTGTTCAACAATAAATGTGAATTCTTGTTCATGGAAAAATAAGAAATCCCCTAAAAATAAGTGTTAGCTCGTCTTTAGGAGCAGAAATTAATATGACACTGTCTTATTTTTGGGGAAACAGGATAGTAAAGAGTTGCAATACCAGATAGGCACTGTTTTTGAAATAAAAATAAAAGCATGTCATAAAATGTCTTTCATAGTAGTTATGTGGTCTTTTATTATTTTATGAAATTCATGTTACTTTATGGGCAAGGTAATACATGAGAGCAGCAGGGGCTGGATAACTTGAATATAGCCTTTTTTATTTTAAATGTTTAACAAGGTAATCTGTAGTAAAATGCACAAGAATCTATTGAAGCCAATGGGGAATATCTACAAGTAATACTTACTCTTTTTATACTTACTCTATAGGGGCCCCATATGAGCAGGTAGGCTTAGGGTAATCTATAGGGACCCCATATGGGCAGGCGGGGTTTAGGTTAATCCATAGGGGCCATATTTGTAGGCAGGCAGTGTTTAAGGTAATCTATAGGATCCATATATGTAGCCAGGCAGTGTTTAGGGTAATCGATAGGGGCCATATATATAGACAGACAGAGCTTAGGGTAATCTTCCGGGGTCCCATATAAGCAGGCAGGGCTTAGGGTAATCTATAGGGGCCCCATACAGGCTTGTCCCCACCATCTTGCAGCCACTGAGTCTCAGAAGTCAGGGGTGAAGAGGTAAGTGCAAGCAGGTGCACAGAGGCACCCCCCAGCACATTTCCCCTCCCCCATCCACTGCCTCCCGGCTGGAGTTCAAATATCAAAGTTATAATACTCACACTCCTCCCTCCTCCCCCCAAATTAGCCCCTTCACTTAGTACTGGACAGTCTGCAGCACAATGAGAGCTGGAGGTCCTGTGCTAGAAAGTTTATACTGCCGGTGCTCAGCACCTGCTGCTGGGACACCAGTGAGCACTGTGAATCTCTGATCTTTTTTTGCATGCTGCCTTGGTTGGTGTCGTCTTCTTTTCTCTCCCTTCCCCTCCATCCGCATGGTCTTGTCTTTGCTGGACAGGGGAAGAGGAGGACGGGGGCGTGGTGAGCAGGAGAACAACAGTCAGTGTCCATGACAGACTGCTCACTGCCGCTTGCTGAGGACCGCGGCTCTGTTCCCTCACCTTAAAACAAATGTACAGCTTTATTGAATACAGAATAATCAATATAAAACATATTAGCATTAAAATTAATGGCAATCAATAACCCATGTGGAAAGTACCAGTTCAGTGCAAAGATGTGCAATGCACAACCACAAATATACATAGTGATGACACTCCTCAGTAATATCTTCACACAAGTGCTTCATCTATCAGGTAAATGTATCCAACCAGGGGTGTAGCTAAATATTCATGGGCTCGGGTACAAAACTTCAGCTTGGGCCCCCCTACACCAGACAACGGCTGTGGACCAATAATTTTCAACAACAGGTCCCTTATTTGACATGATGTATGTGTAACGGATATGGTAGTGGATCTTCTGAACCCCCACAAGCGATGGCGTAAGCCACGACAGGGAGTGGAGTCTAAGTAGCTCCGGTTTTCACCAGAGCCCGCCGCAAAGCAGGATGGACTTGCTGCGACGGATTACTACCAGGTCACTACCCCTGACATGACTTGCTTGCGGTGGCAGCCGAGGTGTTGCGCGGTACAGAATCGTAAAGAGGGCTCGTAGTCGGGGGACGGCAGAAAGGTCAGTGAGGTGGCAGGGGTTCTTTTTCGGGGACAGGCAGGAAAGGGCCCGGGGCAGGGGGGCTATCGTTCGGGGGTAAAGGGGCGGAGGCAAAAGGCCCCGGTTTTTTTGGTAATCAGAAAAAGAACTCGGAAAAGCCCTTTCCCCCTAGCACAGGGGGGACTATCGATTCGGCAAGGTGCTAGGGGGAAAAGGGCAAGGCTTAAAAGAGGGTCCCCGGGCCCCGTGGGGGACCAACAACCCCCCCGGGGACTGTCCCTTTAAAATTTTTTTGGGAAGTGGCCCCGGGGCCCCGGGGCCCCGAAGGGCGCCCGGGGCCGAGGGCGGAAAACAGGGGCGTGGCGAGGTAAAATGGGGCACAGAAAGGGCCGGGGTGTCCGGGAGCCCCAAACGCCGGGGGGTGCGGAAACCCGGGGCAGGCCCGGGAAAAGGGCTTTCCGCATTGCGGGTGGGGCCGGCAACCCAAACACGGGGGGTTTTGCAAGGGGGCAACCCCCCAACGTTTGTCCCGTGGGGATAAAATGCTGGCAGAAAATTATTTTTTTTTATTTAAAAGATTGTCTTATAGAATTAAAAATTTTTTTTTTAAATTGGGGAAAGGAAAAAAAAAAAATAATAAGGCCAAAGTGTATGTTCCCTCTTGCTCCTCCCCCCTCCCCCCACAAAAAAGGTGGGGTGAACAGGAAAAAAATGAAAATGTGTCTTTTTTTTTGGGGTTTAGATTTTGTTGGAGTTTACACTGAACAGTTTAATTTTACCTTTTTATCCTTTTTATCTGTATTCTGCGGGGTCAGTACGCATACATGGGCAACCTTTTTCCCAAAATCTCACCCCCCATATAGTGACTAAAAACCAATTTTACTGTCCGGACCAAACCCCGTATTTCCAAGAATAATATTACTAATTTGCAAGAAAAAACAAAAAACCAAATAAAACCCCCCTTTACCCAAAACCATATAGGGGACTAAAACCGTAAAACTGTTTTCGAGAAATCCCCATACCAAGACCCAAAAATTCAATAACTAGCAAAATAAAAAGCCCCAAAAAATAACCCTCCACATTATTAACCCCCAATAACCAAAATAAAATCGGTCCCCGAAAATACAATTTTAAAAGTTTCTGGGAAAATAAAACCCTACACTTTGAACCCCTATTATCACCATACAGTACCGTATAGTGGGAGTTAACAATTTTACACAAAAGGGTCTGCAGCGGGATTTTGCCCCCCCATACACGACCAGATACTGGAGAAAAACCATTTTACAAAAAGCTTCGCAGACTGTATAATTTTCCACCATAAAGTGACCAAAAAAAGTGGTAGATACCATGTAAAACATTAAGCCCGACTGTATTTATACCTACAGTGAAACCCTATAGTTTGGTTTTAAAATACCAGTGAAAACGGCTCTGCAAAACTGTATTTTCCCCCAACAAATTTCCTTAAAGTGGTAGGGGGCCCGTGTTTTTTTAAAAGGCTCCAAACCATAAGTGAACCAAAGGTTTAAAGTTTTTTCTGATGAGTAGTTCTTTCTTCATCCAGTCCAGACCACCATGATGTCTTCTCCCAGTCACAACTCATCCCTGCAGAATTTACCACACAAACATGTTAGACTCCGAACAGTGAAAGTTCCCCCAACCAACTATAGGGCCCTAATTTGTGCCACCAGTAGGTAGGGGCACACACCAGTCACCCTTCCCTCCCCAAAATTAGGCAGGCAGATAGGTAGATGCTTCTTTTAGGTAGATTAGTTCCCCTCAGTAGGTAAGTATATATTGGCCTCCCAATAGGTAACTATATAGTGCCCACAATAGGTAGTTGAAGGGAACCCTATACTGAAGGGGGACTTTACCTACTTAATAGGAAGAGTCTGCCCACATCCATCTAATTTTTAGGGTTTAATCTACCTAAAAGGAGCGTAGATAGGTTGATATATAGATATGGTCTCCTCAGTAGGTAGGTGTATAAGGCTCTTCCAGTAAGTAGGTACATAGGCCCCCAGTAGATATATATAAAGACCCCCCAATTAGTAGGTACATAGGGTTCCCCCAGTATATAGGTAGGTACGTAGGCCCTGCAGTAGGTAGGTATATAGGGCCACCCAATAGGTAGGTACATAGGCCCCTCTAGTAGGTAGATAGGCATATATTGCCCCTGCTAGTAGGTATGTATGAAGAGTCCTCTCTAGTATGTAGATATATAGCCTCCCCAGTAGGTAGGTATATAGAACCCCAATAGGTAGGTATATAGGACATCCCAGTAGGTACATAGGGAGTATTTTAGGGTCCCCAGTAGGTAGTTATATAGAGCCCCCCATAGGTAAGTAGGTAAGTATGTACATAGGTCCCAAATTGGTAAGTATATACTATCCCCCAGTAGTTAGGTAGGTGTATATAGGGTATCCCCCAGTAGTTAGATAGGTGTATTTAGGGCCCTACCCAGTAGATAGGTAGGTATGTAAGGTCTTCCCCCCAGTAGTTAGGTAGGTGTATATAGGGCCCACGAGTAGGTATGTGTATATAGGGCCCCCCAGAAGTTAGGTGTATATAGGGCCCCCCAGTAGGTAGGTAGGAATATATAGGGCCCCTGAGTAGTTAAAGAGGTGTAAATAGGGCCACCAGTAGTTAGGTAGGTATATATAGAGCCCCCAGTAGGTGCATATAGGAACCCCCCAGAAGTCAGTATTACAGCGATACCCATTTTGTATATTTGTTTATATTTTACTGCTTTCACTCAATAAAAACACTTCTATTCAAAAGGAAAACATGCTTTTGCATTGCCATAGTCTGAGAGCCAGACTATAATTTACTTTTTTATTTTGCTGTGTATGGGCTTGTTTTTTGTGGGATGAGTTGATGTTTTTATTGGTATCATTTTTGGGGGGACAAGGCTTTCTGATTGCTTTTAAGTCCATTTTTTGGAAGCCAGGTTGAAAAATATAATGCAATCCTAGTAGTGTTTTCTATTTTTAACAGCAGTCACCGTGCAGGATACGTGGCAAGTTGGTTTTACTCTGTGGATTGATATGATTATGGCAATACCCAATTTATATATATATTTTTTTTTATGATGAAGTGCTTTAAAAAAAGTGAAAATAAATGTAAAACACCATTCCAGCATGGGTTTATGTCAAACTAATCTCCTCAGCTTCTATAAGGAGGTTCGTTCTAGACTGGATCGAGATGAGGCATTGCATGTCATATATCTAGATTTTTCTAAAGCATTTGATACAGTGCTATATAAAAGGTTGGTAAGTGAAATGAGAATGCTTGGACTGGGGGGAAATGTTTGCAAGTGGGTAAGTAACTGGCTCAGCGATAGAAAACAAAGGGTAGTGATTAATGGTACATACTCAAATTGGATCCATGTTACTAGTGGGGTACCACAGGGGTCAGTATTGGGCCCTATTCTTTTTATTATATTCATTAATGACTTTACAGAAGGATTGCACAGTAGAATATCAATCTTTGCAGATGGTACTAAGCTCTGTAAAGTAATCAACACAATAGGGGACAATGTTTTATTACAAAGGGATCTGGATAAGTTGGAGAACTGGGCAGAGAAGAGGCAGATGAGGTTTAACACAGATAAATGCAAGGTTATGCACATGGGGAGGAAAAATCCATTCCATGATTACTTGTTAAATGGAAAAACATTGGGTAAAAGTGACATGGAGAAGGATTTTGGAATCCTGGTGGACAGTAAACTTAATTGTTTGAAGCCAGTGTAGGCAGCAGCTGCCAAGTCAATAGAATCTTTGGGGTGTATTAAAAAGGGGATAGATGCAATGATGAGAACATCATTCTTCCATTACGCAAGTCACTGGTCAGACCACCCCAGGAATATTGTGCACAGTTGTGGGCACCAGTTCACAGGTAGAGCTTGAACAGGTTCAAAGGTGGGCAACAAAAATAATAAAAGGACTGGGTGGACTGCAATACCCAGAAAGATTAGCAAGTTTGGGGTTATTTGTTTAGGAGAAGTGGCTTTGATGAGACATAATAAATATATTTAAATATATTAAAGGTCAATATAGAGATCTCTTTTGAGATCTATTTATACACAGGACTGTATCCTCTACGTCTAGAGGAAAGACAGTGAGACTGTGGAACTTTCTGCCATAAGAACTTGTCATGGTGAATTCACAAACAGAGTTCAAAAAGGTCTGGATGCATTTCTCGGGTGTAATAATATAACAAGTTATAGTGCGGTTTGGAAAAAGGGTCTTGATCCCGGGATTTTTTCTATTTCCAGATTGGAGTCGGGGAGGATTTTTTCCCCTAAAATGGGGAAAAAATTGGCTTCTGCTTATGGGTTTTTGTTGCTTTGGATCAACACTATAGCACAATAGGCTGGACTGGATGGAGGTCTGTCTTTTTTGGCCTTACAAACCATGTAACTACGATAGGAACAAAGGGAGCCCCCCTCACTGTCTTTCCTTTAGCTGCCGTGATAACAATAGGTCGCGGAAGCTAAGGGGTTAATCACCTGCAGCGGAAGCTCACTCTGGCCACAAGAGATGCTATATGAGGCCAGCTGTAATATACCGCTGGTCCCCCGCTGGAGTGGAAGCTCCATTGTGGCTTGCACAATCCCCATAAACCAAACGTCAATTTGCGGGAAACCCCCTTTCCCCCCATGAGTATGGGTTTCGTCAAAAGTCGGTAAGGGGTTTTAAAACCAAAGGGTTTTCAGTTTAATCATTCTGTCCCTCTCAGTTTGTGAGAAGTGGCACTAACTGGCATGTACACAAGTAGGAGCTATCGCAGAGTCAATCCACATCAGTTGATGTGATTTTTGTTAGGTTTAATGTGGTTAAAAGACTTCACTTTCAGTATAGCTTTTATGCCTTTCCACATACCACAGACTGGAGCTTGAAAATTTAATAATTTGCATGGTACTATAAATCCCATTGCTTGAGTCACCAATACCAAGAAAAATAACAGAAAATCTCTACATTAAAGGGGATGTATCGCTTCT
>JAODAL010037463.1:0-40346 GCA_025379985.1 Phyllomedusa bahiana
TCATGATTTATAAAAAAAAGTACCCAAAAACTTTAGCACTAGGTATCCTTTTGATAGACACAATATGGCACATTTTGCAGAATCTATCCATAATTACCCATGTCAACATTTTACCTTGGGGCATGGGTAAATCGGTTATGAAGTCCATAGAAAGGTGGGCCCATGTTCTTTTGGAAAGGGGAATTGAATGGAGAAAGCCCTCTGGTAACTTCCTGGGCACCTTTATCCTGGCACATACCTCGCAGGTTGACACAAATTCATGGGCCTCCTAAGACCACAAAGGCCACCAGTAAGACCTTGTCAACAGATATTTAGTAACAACATAACCAGGATGTCTTGCTAATACAGAGCAGTGAATCTCCTCCAGCACCTGGAGATGCAGATTGGGAGGTACAAATGATTTATCCGCAGGAATGTTACTGGGTGCCAGATCTTCAGAATTGGTAATAGACATAGCCAGATTGGGAGTGATGGCCATGATCACAACCCCGGGGGACAACATTTTCTCAGGAACGTCATCAAGGCTATAACTGGTACAAATACTACAAGACAATGCATCAACCTTCACGTTTTTGGTGCCAGGACAATAGGTATCTATGAAATTGAAGCAAGTAACGAACAGTGCACAGTGAGCCTGCCTGGGATTAAGTTGCTTGGCACTATCCAAGAATATCAGGTTCTTATGGTCAGAGATCACAGTTATGGTGTTTGTCTCTCTCAAGGAAGTGTCTCCATTCCTCTATTGCCCATTTAATATCCAGGAGTGCATGATCACCAACATCATAAATACATTCAGGGGAGGAGAACTTCCTTGAGAATAAGGCTACAGGTTGAAGGTGGGTAAGGGACTCAGGGCCCTGAAACAAAACAGCTCCCACTCCCACTTCGGAAAAGTCAGCTTTCACCACGAAAGGATGATCCAGATTGGGTTGGATCAACACCGGGGAACTGACAAAACATTTCTTAAGTTGTGTAAATCAGTGGCGTAGCTACAGGGGTCGCAGCGGTTGCAGTTGCGACCAGGCCCCTGAGCCAAGGGGGTCCCGCAGGTCCCCCTCACCACACGCTGCATCCCTAGCTCACATAGAGCCAGCTATGCAGCGATCCGACTGAAGCTAAGCTGCCGGTATACACTGATACCAGCTGCTTAGTCCACTGAAGACAGCGGCGCTATGAGGTGAGAGCATCGTGCTATGAGAGCTGCCTCCTCTCAGCCACAGAGCCGGCAGGAGGGAGGGGGCGGCACTTTGGAGGGAAATACAAATGTGTACTTCACACTTTGCTGCTGCGGCCGTAGAGATGTCTCAACACCCGGCGGCAGCAGCAGGGAAGGTTGGGGAAGGGCGCTTGAGGCAGCACACAGGGGGGGGGGGGAAGTAGCCCAAGCTGAAGTTTTGCACCTGGGCCCATGAGTCTCTAGCTACGCCCCTGTGGCAAATGCTTGTTCTGCCTCCGGAGACCAGTGAACCAAGTCCGCCCCTTGGTGATATCCATCAATGGCTTAGCTAAGACTGAAATTTTTAAATAAATTTCCGGTTTTAATCGGAAAACTCTAAGAAACGTTGGAGGCCCTTGAGGCTCGTAGGATGTTCACAGTTCTTAATAGCGGAGACCTTGAGTGGATAAATTCAAAAGTAACCTGGGGTGATGACATAACCCAGAAAGGTATTTTTTTAGACCCCAAACAGGCACTTGGACAACTAGGCAAACAGATTCTTCAGATTTAACCTTAATAGCAAATTTCTGTTCTACATGAGTGGCCCAATTGGATGAGAAGATTAAGATGTCATGCAGGTATACGACCGTATATTGGCCCAGGAGATCTCTAAAGATATTGTTAATGAACTACTGGAAGACTGCAGCCGCATTAAACAACATGAAGGGTATAATGAGGTATTTCAAATGTTCCTCTGGAATGTTGAATCCCCTCATCCCCCTCCTTGATTCAAATCAGATTGTAGACACTGTGGATATCAATCTTAGAAAACCAACAGGTGTCCACAATCTGGTTAAACAGATCAGGGATCAATGGAAGGAGGTACTGTTGTTGAGCTCTCAGTAGTCAATACAGTATCTAAGATCCCCATCTTTCTTATCCACAAAGAAGAATTCTGCCCCCATTGGGGAATTAGAAGGATGGATGTGTCCCTTTAAAAGACTATCCTGTATGTAATCACAAATGGCTTCATGTTCCGGTGGGAAGGAGTTCAATACCACAGTCATAAGATCTATAAGGTGGTAATACTTCAGCAGATTTTTTAATCAAAAACATCAGCAAAGTCAGAAATAAAATCAAGTTAGCTTCCTCCATCTGGCACTCAGATAACTGCATGGAAATAGAGTGCGAGGCGCATTGAAGACCCCACTTAATAAATTTCTAATTGCTCCAGTCAAAAGCAGGGTTTTGATCATGTAACCAAGGGAGACCCAAAATAATTTTATAAAACACACGTGAGGCTAGGCACTCAAATTGGGAAAAAAACGTATTTACTTTTTCTTTGAAAGCGCTTGATATATGATTAATGATTATCATATATCAAGTGCTTTCAAAGAAAAAGTAAATAAGTTTTTTGCACAATTTGAATGCCTAGCCTCACGTGTGTTTTATAAAGTGCTAATTGGGGGATTCCAAGAAAATCCCTTGACGGAGGCTCATAACCAGTATATAAAATATAAATACGGCAGTTTAAATGTGAATATAAAACCCAAAATAATATCAGATGATTTTCACGAGCGGCGCTGCAGCCCGTGGTCCGGGCTGCGGGCGCGCTCTTGTCCCTGCGGTCTCCTTGAAAACCCGGGGCTGGTGGCACCCGCTCCCCCGTGCCTGTCACTTCCCTGCCCATGCTCCTGCTCTGTCTCAGCCTCGGGGCCAGTGACGTGCCCCCCGCCCCCTAGGGCGCATGCCCCCGGTCTGTTAAATTTAAAAAGGGCCAGCCGCGGAAATTGGTGTTGCCCCCCTGCCTATATAAGGCTCCACCTCTTCCCTGACCTCGCGTTTCCCATAGTCCCCTTTTCCTTGCGGGAAGCCTTCTGTCACCCGTTTAGTCTCTCCGGTACCAGTTCCTTTTACGCTCGTCTTATTACAAAACCTTTTTGCTGCCTGCCCTGCCCTTTGGGCCCTTGACCCAAACTAGATTTTGCCTCTTTCTTTCCCCGCGTTACGCCTTGGCTGCTCCAAAGCAAGTCAGTGGGGGTATTTCCGGGTGGAATCTGCCGCAGAAAGCCTTCGTTTTGCGGCGGGTCTGGTGAAAACTGAGACCCCACTTAGCTCCGCCCCTGGTGAGGCTTCTCAACCCTTGCGGCGGTCCAGGGGATCCATTTCCCCAGTCCGTACAGTTGGAATTGGCCTGGATCCCCCCAAAGGGTTTCCCATTCCCTGTTTGGAAGATTGCGTCCATGTTCCCCCAGCGTCCCGAGCGGGCAGAGGGCAAAGTTGGCCCAGCTGAGACCATGATGCAACAGCTGTCGCCTTTAGCGCAGTCTCACCACACCCGCCACCGTTCTGCAAGGCGTCCCTCCCGCCTTGTGGGACCCAAGCTCCGTCTGTCGTTTTCCTCGAAGTTTGATGGGGGGAAACCGAAGCTATGCAGGGGTTTTATCACGCAGTGCTCTATGCACGTGAATGGGCGGGCCCAATTTTTCTGTCCAAAGGGGAAAGTGGCGTTCGTCCTCAGTTGTTTCCCCCGGGGAAGGCTTGGATGGGCGATCCCCTCTGGGACAGGGGGTGCCGGTGAGGGCGACCTGCGGGCCCTTCTTTAGGGGTTCCGTTGTGTTTTCGGGAACCGGCACGGGCTTCGTGGGCAGAGACCGCCTCTTGAATTTCCGCCCGGGAGATCCTCATTTGGCATTACGCCATTCAATTCCGTGCTTGGAGCTACCCTGGAATGGGGCCCCCCCCTCGGCCCCTTAAAGAAGGGCCTCTTGCAGGGTCAAGGATGTTTTGGGCCCCCGGCAAGGGATCTTCCGGCTTCCTGACTGAGTTGACCCCACCTGGCCATGCTTTATAGATGTCGCTTCACGAGAGAAAAGAGCTCCGTGGAACGTGATCTGTTCGGCCTCGTCGTTTCCCCCACGTTTGGCTTCGGTTTTCCCGGAAAGCTCCCTGCCCCTCCCGAAAAAACGGCGGGGAAAGTCCATGCAAATCGACTGGCCCTCCCTTCTGTAAAGGGGACCCCGTGCCCGACATGTCAGAGAATCGGTCTGTATGCGTAGTCCGGAGAATTTTTGAGGGATTGTCCCTTGCCTCCCTGGGAAACGCGGTGCCCCTAGGGTAGTGGGAAAAGCGCCCCTGGGTGGGAACGTTCCTCTCCCGTCGACCATGCCGGTACAGATCTTTCCTTAGTTCTGGGGGGGGAGATTTAAAGCATCTGCCTTTTGGGGCTCCCGGTTGGGAGGGAATTTATGTGCGCCCTGGTGTCGAAGCTTCGCCCTCCAAGATTCGTTTTAATAAGCCCTTTGGCGATTTTTTCGGGGTGGGGAGGCCTGAGTGACATTCAATCAAGACGGGCTTCATCCGCAAGTCCTCCTCACCGGGCCGGAGCAGGCTTCTTCTTTGTGGAGAAAAAAAGGGGGCTCGTGTCCTTGTATCGATACTGTGGCCCCAAATAAAAAATTTCGGTGAAGAAACCCCTACCCCCTGTCTGATCATGGAGCTTTCGCCGGCTCCGTGGAGCCAGGATCTTCTCCAAACTTGATTTCTGAGGGGCCTATAACCTTATCCGCATTCGGGAGGGCGACGAGTGGAAGACAGCATTCAACACCCGGGACGGGCATTTTGAATATTTGGTTATGCCCTTCGGCCTCTGCAACGCTCCAGCGGTCTTTCAGGGCTTCGTTAACGAAATCTTCAGGGACCTCTTATATTCCTGCGTGGTCGTGTATCTTGACGATATTCTGACTTTCCCGCCTGATCTCAAGTCCCACCGTCTCCATGTGCGCCAGGTCCTCAGTCGTCTTCGGGAGAATCACCTTTTCGCCAAGTGCCAGTTTCACCAGTCCAGTCTGCCCTTCCTAGGATATATCATCTATGCCAAAGGACTTCAGATGGATCCGGCCAAACTACCTGCCGTCCTGCAATGGCCTCGTCCAACCGGCCTTCGGGCCATCCAGCGGTTCTTGGGCTTCACAAATTATTACCGCCAGTTTATCCTGCACTTCTTGACACTGGTGGCTCCCATTGTGGCCCTCACTAAAAATCCCAGGGAGTGGCCACAAGCGGCGGAAGACGCTTTCTCCCGGCTCAAGGTGGCCTTTGCCTCGACCCCTGTCTTGACCCGTCCAGACATCAAGAAACTGTTCTTCCTGGAGGTGGACGCTTCGTCTGTAGGAGCAGGGGCGGTGCTCTCTCAATGGAACTTCAAGGGCAAGTCTGTTGCGTGTGGGTTCTTTTCTAACACATTCTCTCTGGCCGAAAAGAACTACACTATTGGAGACCGCGAGTTGTTGACCATTAAAATGGCCCTTAAAGAGTGCCGCCATCTGCTGGAAGGGGCTCACCATCTGGTTAAAATTTACTCTGACCACAAGAATCCTGTGTACCTCCAGACGGCTCAGCACCTTAATCCCCAGCAGGCTCTCTTCTTCTCGCGATTTAACTTCGTGATCCATTTTCGCCTGGCTGAGGAAAAACGTCAAGGCTGATGCCTCGGACGTCATGGGTGAGGAGTCTGCCCCCCAGTCACATCATTTCACCTGCCCGTCTGATTGCTGCGGCTCCAGTGGATCTTCGGCAGATTCCTCCTGGCAAGACCTACGTTCGCCCTGTGCTTCGAGGGAGAATCCTGAAATGTGGTCATGGCTCTCGGATTGCTGGACACCCGGGTATTCATAAGACGACCCAGCTTATATGCCACTACTATTGGTGGCCTGACCTCGTCCGGGATGTCAAGAACTTTGTGGATTCGTGCTCCTCGTGTGCCCGCAACAAGGCACCCCACCTCAAGCCTGCGGGTTTGCTTCTGCCGCTGCCCATTCCAGTCCGCCCGTGGTCCCATATTGCCATGGACTTTATCACGGATCTGCCCCTGTCTGATGGTAATACCGTCATCTGGTTCATCGTGGATCATTTTTCGAAGATGGCGCACTTTGTACCACTACCCAGGTTGCCATCTGCGCCTCGTCTGGCGACCCTCTTCTTCCGGAATGTCTTCCGTTTGCATGGCCTTCCTCAGCACATTGTCTCGGATCGTGGGGTACATTTTGTCTCCAGATTCTGGCAGTCCTTCTGTTCTCAGTTTAAGGTGGATCTGGACTTCTCCTCTGCTTCCCATCTGCAGACCAACGGGCAGGTGGAAAGAGTCAACCAGATCCTGGAGAATTACCTACGTCACTTTGTCTCGGCTCAGCAGGACGATTGGTCGGGCTTGTTACCTTGGGCAGAGTTCGCTTACAACTAGCTGGGTTCGGAGTCTGCGGGCGCTTCTCCGTTTTTTGTGGTCTATGGAGTAAATCCTCGCCCACTCCTCCCTTTGTCTTCGGTCTCTGACGTCCCTGCCGTAGACACCTTGGTTCTGACCTGGAGGCCATCTGGAACAGCACTCTGCGTTCCCTGCATCAGGCCTCCACCCAGATGAAACTACGAGCAGATAAGTACAGGAGGCTTCCCCCCCTCGTTCTCCCCCGGGTATAAGGTCTGGCTTTCCTCCAAATATATCCGCCTGAAGATTCCATCTTACAAACTGGGTCCCCGCTACCTTGGTCCTTTCGTGGTCCTGAAGAAGATCAACCCAGTGGCCTCTCGCCCCGGTGGCCGACACCTCTGATGTCTTCAGCATAAAGGAAATCTTGGCCATAAAGACGATCAGGGGGAAACGTCATTTCCTTATTGATTGGAAGGGGTTCGGGACTGAGGAAAGATCGTGGGAGCCGGAGGAAAACATCATGGACCAAGGGTTGCTTAGGAGATTCTTCAGGCCTGAGCGAGGGAAGACCAATGGAGGGGGGGTGCTGTCACGAGCGGCACCGCAGCCCGTGGTCCGGGCTGTGGGCTCGCTCGTGTCCCTGCGGCCTCCGTTGCGCCCGGGGCGGGTGGCCCCGCGGTCTGCGGGCACATCCACTCCCATGGGTGCTGTCACTTACCTGACCACGCTCCTGCTCTGCCGTCCAGTGCGTGCGTCCCCGCAACCTAGGGTGCGGGCGTGCCGGCTCTGTTAAATTTAATGGGCCAGCGTGCCGGTAAATGGTGTTGTCGGCCACTGACCCTATATAATGGCTCCACCTGTTTCCTGACCTCGCCGATTCCATAGTGCCCTTACCTATGCGAGGAAGCCTTCTGTCACTCCATTTAGTCTCTACCGTGTACCAGTTCTGTTTACGCCCGTCTTACGTCTACGAACCTTTGCTGCCTGCCCTGACCTTCTGGCCCGACCCCGACTATGAGTTTGCCTGCCAATTCTGTACCGCGTTACGCCTTGGCTGCCTCCACAAGCAAGTCACATCAGGGGTAACGACCTGGTGGAATCCCACCGCAACAAGTCCATCCCGCTTTGCGGCGGGCTCTGGTGAAACCCGATACCAACTTAGACTCCGCTCCCTGGTGAGGCTTCTACCAACGCTTGTGGCGGTCCAGGGGATCCACTATCCCAGTCCGCTACAATGATAAGTTGTCCATGACAAAAAAAAACTAAAAACTCAGAAAGGATAACGCCAACCTGCAAATGCAACTGGAGGGTTTTGAAGCGGCTCCCTCCTCCCACGAACAAAGTAAAGTCAGACCCCATAACAGGAAAATGAATGGTCCAGCTCCATCAAGTCCAGGCCTAGGGCTGACAAGAAAGCAAAATAAACATATTTAGCAGCCGCCCCGGAATCAGTCAGAACCTGCCCAGATGCAGACTTAGAATAAAAAAACAAGGACACAGGCAATAAAACTCTTGAAATAATCTCGGAAGATACCTGGATGTCTGAATGGCTCCTCCGACTACCACTCAGGCAATGTAGTTCTCCGGCTGGGACCTAGGTTTGGTGGGGCAGTTCCAAAGACAGTGACCAGATTTGCCACAGTATAGACACATGGTATTTTTCATGCAGGACTCCCTCCTGGTTTTAGCATCCAGGACTTCAAGTTGCATTGGTTCCTCTCCCAGAGATGAAAGGGAAGAGACAGATTTTTCCTTCTCCTCTCCGGGAGCCTGCGGTCGCTATGGATCAGGAGGGCCATGGTCTGCTCTAAGGTACTGGGGATGGGTTGGCTGATCAAGTCTTCTAAGATGGCATCAGATCTGCCCTGTTTAAACAGTGCTTTTAACGCTGATTCACACCAACCAGTCATCATGCACCACTTGCAGAACTCGGTGCTGTATTTATCAACTTTTCTTTTACCTTGGCCTATATTCAAATGCTGAGTTTTCACCTGTGATGCATTGTCTGGCTCAGAATACATGAACCCTCAGGGACTGGAAAAAATTAATCCAGGGAACTCCACTCTGGAACGATGGGGGTGGGGAGTGTTAGAGGGCCATTCCTGAGAATACTCCTGAAGTAGGGACTTCTATTTGGGCCTCCGATGCAAGTGGCTTGACCCAACAATATAGTTTACACGACTTCCTGTAGTCCCACAAAAAATGGTCCAGGAGAAGCATTTTCATCTTCCGGACAACAGATGGTGGCGGGTGGGGGTTGTGCAGCAGCCTTCGCCTGTTGTAGGGAGAGGAGGTGTACCTGATTCACAAGGTCAGCCACCAGGCCAGCCAAACCCTCCATCTGATTAGCTAGCTCCGGGATGGTGTTCATCCCAATCCAGATGGTGGGGGAATTTTTGGGGGGGGCCTGTGATAACGTTAGGGGAATCTGGATAAGGACAGACAGACAGTGAGAACTTATGCTAGGCCCTCCAAGGCTGTCCCTGCCTTCTTGCTAATCTGAACCTAACCGATCAGCGACAACTGGTTAACAGTCCCTTCCTAACAGAGGTGAAACACAAAACAGGATGAGACAGACAAACACAATGGAGAGAGGTCAGACAGAAATGGGTCAAAGCCGGAGAGAACAAAGAGGTACCAAAACGATAGGTAAGTGATGGATGTCAAAAGAGCAGGCAGAAAGGTCAGTATACCAAGCAAACCAGTCAGAAAAGACCGCCAGCTGAGACTATCACAGACAAGGTTCTGAACCACTAGTGATCTTCTTAAGGGTTGCCAGGGTCCCGGCCCAGAGCATGATTGGACCGCCCTCAGACATCCAGATCACAGAAGACACTGAACAAGAACCAGGGAACTGAGTGGTGAAGGAACCTGTCCATCACCACTCAGTCCAAATCACCTGCAGCTAAGCACAAGACCAGCAGACGGGTGTGGTGGAAATCCTGTAAATCATCATCAACAAGTACTGACATAAGGCATTGTTGAGACTGGTGCATAGAAATATTTAATTCAGATCCAGCATCATTGCCAAAAGCGTGGTCTCTGCCATAATCTACGGGCAGAGGACCACACCGAGGCCTGAACAGGCACGGTCATAACATATTGTTATTAAGTCCTGATGGCAGGACTCAAAGATAAAAAAACAGTTCTTCCTCATGTGTAATTGCTCTAATGTAATTACTTTTATTCACTTTTAAACTACAGGATGGTAAGACTGAATGCAGCCAGATCATTCTCTGCTCAGGTCAAGCCTACTAAAGGGGAGTGTCCCTGAGCTGAGCCTGACTTCAAAGCAAACCCACTAAGTGTGATGTAATGTTCAGTGAGGCCATGTGAATAATGAAGGTTGCACAAGTAACAATTAAAGAGCGCAATGCTCACCCATTAATGGCTTCTCTTTCTTGTGTTTGGATCACCCACAGGCTCACTTGCGCTCAGATCCTCCCATCGGCTTTCCGGTATAGGCCAACCATATAGTGATTCAGCATGGTGGCTTAGAAATGGGTATCTTTATTGTAGTCATTCCGTACACAGGAGCATAAAAAGCAAATATACAGATGCAATACTTATGCATTTCAAACCAATGAGGTTCTTGTTCACAGCTGGGAACAAGAATCTCATCAGTTCATAGCTGTGAAGAAGAACCTCATTGTCAGGGCTGGGCAGCGCTCGGTTTGCAGGGAGCAACGTTCTGCAGCATCTGATCAGCGACCCCACCCTGATGCACATTCTGCTGGCAGCTCTGTGAGTGACAGAGGTCCAGCCATTCCGGACAGGGGGCGTGTCGCACCAGCCAATGGGAGGACCTGGAGGCCGCTCCAATCAGCTACAGGGGCGGTATCCGGAAATCACATTTAAGCTCCCTGCAAGCTGAGTGCTGCGCCTGCGAAATTCTCCTGGCTGCCCGTTTACTTGTTTTGTATTTTGTATTTGCTTCTCTGTGTACCTGACCTCGGCCTTTTCTCCTGACCCCGGCTTGTCTTCTGATTTTGTACCTCGCTCCCGTTCGTGTTTGACCTCAGCTTGTTTACGTTTATCCTTCTGGTTCTGTTTTGTGGCTTAGCGTTCCTGATTTGATATTGACCCGGACTGTTTGACTATTCTTCCTCCTGACGGCCCCAGCACTCTAGCAGCGCAGGGACTGTCGCCCAGTTGACATTTGCCCCCTAAGGCAGCACGTCAAGTGGGCACGGACAGTGGGCTGGGTTCCAGTCAGGGCCACTATATCTCCCTTGACGTGACACTCATTGTTTCGAAATATATAAGCATTGCATCGGTTCATATGCTTTTTAGTCTCCTATGCATAGATTTATTATAATAAAGAGATACCCATCTTTAAGCAACCACGCTGGATCACTACATGATTTTTGATTAATGAATGTCACGTGGTTTGCAGGGGATAGGAGGAAGGGAAGGATAGGGCTCTTTGTCCAGTTCTGCACAGCAGGACTGGTGAACAATTTTGAAGTATGAATTATGAATCTTAATATAATACAGTAATGATCCTTATAACAAATAAAATATAGTCCCAGAGAACTCCTTTAACTGTGCAAGGTCCAACTGAACTCTCTAGCATGGTAAGCCCCTGTATGGTTGCAGCCTCTCCCTACTCCTACGTGTTACAAGTGGAGGATAGTATGAGGATGGCACTGCTGGTGCTATAGAGTAATAGTATGAGTGCACTGGATGCAGCTGGAGTGGTGGTGGCATCATGGACCATCCAGTGCTGTGCGCTTATACTTTTACTCAATAGCACCAAAGTTGCTATCGTGGGTCCTCTTCCTTATATCTAGAGATGGGCGAATTTTTTTCAAAAATTCGATTCGCCGACTTCGCCGAATTTTCCGACAAAAATCGTTTCGGTCCGAATTATTTCGGCACGAATTGCGTTAAAAAAACAGCCATTTCCAGGCTGCAGAGAGCCTGCAGGGTGCTGTAGAACATTGTGCTATGCTTAAATATGCAGAGGGAGCTTGGTTTGGTCTTCATACAATGTTGTGTTTTAGTATGACACGCATATGACTGCCGCCGCTCTTAGAAACGCTTCACTATAAAATTCCCTGAGCACTTAAGAGGGCAAAACTGACCAAAAAACTGAAGCGGGAATGCAGCCTGATAAAGTCATGGCAGCGCCAGCTGGAAAAAAACAAGCTGAGGGCTCAGGTGGCAACATCAGTAGGCCAAAGAGTGGCACAGTGACAGAGTGTGGAGATGACGGCAGCAGCCACAGCAGCATGAGGTCAGACAGTGGCACAATGACATTCTGGAGGTGGGGAAACAGGAGTAGGCCACGGAGTGGCACAATGACACAGTGTGGAGGGCACGGCAGCAGCCACAGCAGCAGCATGAGGTCAGACAGTGGCACAATGACAGAGTGTGGAGGTGGCACTCTGTCTGACATACTGTTTGTTCTAAAATGTACAGACTCTGTTTAATGAAGATATCTGTATATGATAAATACACACCCTGTATTTGACTTCAAATGAACCCACTAACAAGCTTGGTTAACCCTTGGATATAAATTGCGCTCCACAAATGGCCAGGAAAAATTTACTTGTATGTGCCGTTTAAAAACACTGTGTATTTTACTGAATAGAAAAGCGCAAACAGGCTTAATTAACCTTCGGATATGAATTATGCTACAGGCAAAATTTCTTCTTTGGCGTTGAAAAACACCGTTTCTTTTAGTGACCACAACAGCAGAAAAACACTTAATTAACCCTTGGATCTAAATTGCGCAAAAGAAATGAGGTGCCAAAAATTACCAGCTATGTAGCGTGTTAAAACGACGTGTATTTTACTGAGCACAACAGCAGAAAAACGCGTAATTAACCTTCGGATATGAATTATGCTACAGGCAAAATTTCTTCTTTGGCGTTGAAAAACACAGTTTCTTTTAGTGACCACAACAGCAGAAAAACGCGAAAGTAACCCTTGGATCTAAATTGCGCAAATGAAATGAGGTGCCAGAAATTACCAGCTATGTAGCGTGTTAAAACGACGTGTATTTTACTGAGCACAACAGCAGAAAAACGCGTAATTAACCCTTGGATCTAAATTGCGCAAATGAAATGAGGTGCCAAAAATTACCAGCTATGTAGCGTGTTAAAACGACGTGTATTTTACTGAGCACAACAGCAGAAAAACGCGTAATTAACCTTCGGATATGAATTATGCTACAGGCAAAATTTCTTCTTTGGCGTTGAAAAACACAGTTTCTTTTAGTGACCACAACAGCAGAAAAACGCGTAATTAACCCTTGGATCTAAATTGCGCAAATGAAATGAGGTGCCAAAAATTACCAGCTATGTAGCGTGTTACAACGACGTGTATTTTACTGAGCACAACAGCAGAAAAACGCATAATTAACCCTTGGATCTAAATTAAGCAAATGAAATGAGGTGCCAAAAATTACCAGCTATGTAGCGTGTTAAAACGACGTGTAATTTACTGACCACAACAGCAGAAAAACGCGTAATTAACCCTTGGATCTAAATTGCGCAAATGAAATGAGGTGGCAAAAATTACCATCTATGTAGCGTGTTACAGCGACGTGTATTTTACTGAGCACAACAGCACAAAAACGCTTAATTAACCTACGTATATGAATTATGCTACAGGCAAAATTTCTTCTTTGGCGTTGAAAAATACCGTTTATTTTAGTGACCACAACAGCAGAAAAACGCTTAATTAACCCTTGGATCTAAATTGCGCAAAAGAAATGAGGTGCCAAAATTACCAGCTTTGTAGCGTGTTAAAACGACATGTATTTTACTGAGCACAACAGCAGAAAAACGCGTAATTAACCTTCGGATATGAATTATGCTACAGGCAAAATTTCTTCTTTGGCGTTGAAAAACACCATTTCTTTTAGTGACCACAACAGCAGAAAAACACTTAATTAACCCTTGGATCTAAATTGCGCAAATGAAATGAGGTGCCAAAAATTACCAGCTATGTAGCGTGTTAAAACGACGTGTATTTTACTGAGCACAACAGCAGAAAAACGCGTAATTAACCCTTGGATCTGAATTGCGCAAATGAAATAGTGCCAGAAATTACCAGCTATGTAGAGTGTTAAAATGACGTCTATTTTACTGAGCACAACAGCAGAAAAACGCGTAATTAACCCTTGGATCTAAATTGCGCAAATGAAATGAGGTGCCAAAAATTACCAGCTATGTAGCGTGTTAAAACGACGTGTATTTTACTGAGCACAACAGCAGAAAAACGCGTAATTAACCTTCGGATATGAATTATGCTACAGGCAAAATTTCTTCTTTGGCGTTGAAAAACACAGTTTCTTTTAGTGACCACAACAGCAGAAAAACGCGAAAGTAACCCTTGGATCTAAATTGCGCAAATGAAATGAGGTGCCAAAAATTACCAGCTATGTAGAGTGTTAAAACGACGCGTATTTTACTGAGCACAACAGCAGAAAACGCATAATTAACTCTTGGATCTAAATTGCGCAAATGAAATGAGGTGCCAAAAATTACCAGCTATGTAGAGTGTTAAAACGACGCGTATTTTACTGAGCACAACAGCAGAAAAACCAGTATTAAACCCTTGGATGTAAATTGCGCAAAAGAAATGAGGTGCCAGAAATTACCAGCTATGTAGCGTGTTAAAACGATGTGTATTTTACTGAGCACAACAGCAGAAAAACGAGTAATTAACCTTCGGATATGAATTATGCTACAGGCAAAATTTCTTCTTTGGCGTTGAAAAACACCGTTTCTTTTAGTTGCCACAAAAGCAGACAAAAAACACTGAATTAACCCATGGATATAAATTGCGCAAAAGAAATGAGCAGCCAAAAATGAAGTGGTATTTGGATTGTAAAAATGCTGTTTCTTTAACTGAATACAACAGCAACAACAGGCTTAGATAACCCTAGGATATTTAATGTGCTCAAGAACTAAGCAGATAGTATTAAAATGTATATGCATCTGCATTGGACGCACACTGGACTTCAATTCCAATACCCCACAAAATCAGAATTAGAACGTAGAGAAGCAGTCTCTGAGACAAGCTGTGACACCCCACTAAAATCGCTGTATAAAAGTTAGTTCTTTAGTGTGAGATCTCAGCAGCATCAGATTCACTACACAGCACAGTGAGAGGAGTGTGAGGAGCGAGCATGGCGTCCGGACTTATATAGTGAGGTGACGTCTCAGAATCCCGCCGGTCTCTGATTGGCTTCATCTCTGCACATGTCATTTAGGCTAGGGGTCCCCAACCGCCGGGCCGCGGACCGGCACCAGGCCTTAGCGTATCCCCTGCTGGTCCGCGGCCCCGGGCTAACATGATGCCGCCCGCCCAATGACTTTAGTCCGGATGGTCGGCATCTTCTCTGCGCGGCCGCTGTAATCCGGCCGCGCAGGGATAGAAGCTGCGCACATCGTGCGGCTGCATTACAGGGAAAGCAGGGACAGTTCTGTCCCTGCTTTCCCTATTGCTGTGGATGCGAGCTCACTGAGCTCCGCACCTACAATGATGAGCGGCGCAGGGAGCGTGATGCACAGTGACGTCACACCCCCCACGCCGCTCGCTGCTGTCGGCTGCTGGGAGGAGGAGCTCGGCCGAGGATCCAGGAAAGGTGAGTGACTACTTCTTTTTTTTTCTAATTGTCCTGGCTGCCTACTGGGGGCAGCTATGTGTCACTACTGGGGGGCAGCTATCTCATACATGCCAACTCTCCCGTTTTTGGCGGGGGGGGGTCCCGCTATTTGGGGTCCCCTCCCGCCCTCCCGGGGGAGTTGGCATTCCTCCCGCCGCCAGCAGGCGGCGGGGGTCCTTTAAGTGTCCGCGGCGCCGGAGTAGCGCTGGTGCGCTACTCTGGCGCCGCTGGTCCGTTCCCACAGGCGGGTGAAGCGGGCGCTGCGCCCGCTTCACCCGCCCGGAACCTCGCTGAGCAGGGAGGAGGCAGGAGGGATCGCTCCCTCGTGCCTCCTCCCCCTGTATGTCCGGCGCCGCTGTGCGCCGTACACACATGTCAGCGTCACAGGGGAAGTGACGCGCGGCTGCACTCACTTCCCCTGTGACACTGCTGAGGAGATGTCCAGGAGCGGGCCGCTCTGCAGGAGCCTGGTCAGGTAAGTGGATTTTATTATTTATTTTTATTAGTTTTAGGGGGGCACTGTCTGGCTACAATGGGGGGGTCTACCTGGCTACAATGGGGGGTCTACCTAGCTACAAAGGGGGGTCAACCTGGCTACAATGGGGGGTCTACCTTGCTACAATGGGGGCAATACCTGGCAACAGAGGGGGCACTACCTGGCTAACAATGGGGGGCACTACCTGGCTAACAATGGGGGGCACTACCTGGCTAACAATGGGGGAACTACCTGTCTACAATGGGGGGCACTACCTGGCTACAATGGAGGCACTACCTGGCTACTAATGGGGGCACTACCTGGCTACTAATGGGGGCACTACCTGGCTACTAAAGGGGGTACTACCTGGCTACAATGGGGGCACTACCTGGCTACAATGGGGGTCTACCTGGCAACAATGGAGGCACTACCTGGCTACAATGGGGGCAATGGGGGCACTACCTGGCTAACGATGGGGGCACTACCTGGCTAACGATGGGGGCACTACCTGGCTAACAATGGGGGCACTACCTGGCTACAGAGGGGGCACTACCTGGCAAACAATGGGGCATCTACCTGGCAACAGAGGGGGCACTACCTGGAAAGCAATGGGGGCATCTACCTGGCCAACAGAGGGGGCACTACCTGGCCAACAATGGGGGCACTACCTGGCCAACAATGGGGGCCATCACCTGGCAAACAATGGGGGGCATCTACCTGGCAAACAATGGGGGCATCTACCTGGCTAACAACGGGGGGCATCTACCTGGCTACAAATTTGGCTCTACCTGGCTACAGAGAGGGCATCTATTTGGCTACAAGGGGCATCTACCTGCCTGTAAGGGGCACTACCTGGTTATGGGGGGCTACTACCTGGCTATAAGGGCATCTACCTGGCTTTCTTCCAAAGCCGTTATGCAGTTAGGTGGAGTAGGTGTGGCTTTTTGAAGGGGCGTGGCATACCGTCAAGATGGGCGTGGCTACGCGCACCGCCCACTAGTATCTCCTGCTTTTTCCTTTTTTAAAAGTTGGCAACTATGAGCTATCTGTCACTACTAGGGCAGCTATGTGTCACTACTGGGGGCAGCTATCACTACTGGGGGCAGCTATCTATCACTACTGGGGGAAGCTATGTGTCACTACTGGGGGCAGCTCTGTATCACTCCTGGGGGCAGCTATGTGTCACTACTGGGGGCAGCTATCTATCACTACTGGGGGCAGCTATCACTACTGGGGCAGCTATGTATCACTACTGGGGGCAACTATCTATCACTACTGGGGGCAGCTATCACTACTGGGGGCAGCTATGTGTCACTACTGGGGGCAGCTATCTATCACTACTGGGGCAGCTATCACTACTGGGGCAGCAATGTATCACTACTGGGGCAGCTATCACTACTGGGGCAGCTCTGTATCACTACTGGGGGCAGCTATCACTACTGGGGGCAGCTAGCTGTCACTACTGGGGGCAGCTATCTGTCACTACTGGGGGCAGCTATCACTACTGGGGGCAGCTATGTGTCACTTCTGGGGGCAGCTATCTGTCACTACTGGGGGCAGCTATCACTACTGGGGGCAGCTATGTATCACTACTGGGGGCAGCTACCGTTCACTACTGGGGCAGCTATCTATCACTACTGGGGGCAGCTATCACTACTGGGGGCAGCTATCTATCACTACTGGGGCAGCTATGTGTCACTACTGGGGGCAGCTATGTGTCACTACTGGGGGCAGCTATGTGTCACTACTGGGGCAGCTATGTGTCACTACTGGGGGCAGCTATCACTACTGGGGCAGCTATGTGTCACTACTGGGGGCAGCTATCTATCACTCCTAGGGGCAGCTATCACTACTGGGGACAGCTATGTGTCACTACTGGGGGCAGCTATATGTCACTTCTGGAGGCAGCTATGTGTCACTACTGGGGGCAGCTATGTGTCACTACTGGGGGCAGCTATGTGTCACTACTGGGGCAGCTATCACTACTGGGGGCAGCTATGTGTCACTACTGGGGGCAGCTATGTGTCACTACTGGGGGCAGCTATCTATCACTACTGGGGGCAGCTATGTATCACTACTGGGGGCAGCTATGTATTATTAGCACTGCAGGGGCAGCTATGTATCACTATCACTACTGGGGCAGCTATGTATCACTATCACTACTGGGGGCAGCTACGTATCACTATCACTACTGGGGCAGCTATGTATCACTACTGGGGGCAGCTACGTATCATTATCACTACTGGGGGCAGCTACGTATCATTATCACTACTGGGGCAGCTATGTATTATTAGCACTGCAGGGGCAGCTATGTATCACTATCACTACTGGGGGCAGCTATGTATCATTATCCCTACAGGGGCAGCTATGTATTATTACCACTACTGGGGCAGCTATGTATCACTATCACTACTGGGGGCAGCTATGTATCACTATCACTACTGGGGGGCAGCTATGTATCACTATCACTACTGGGGCAGCTATGTATCACTATCACTACTGGGGGCAGCTATGTATCACTATCACTACTGGGGCAGCTATGTATCACTCTCACTACTGGGGGCAGCTATGTGTCATTATCACTACTGGGGGCAGCTATGTATCATTATCACTACTGGGGCAGCTATGTATTATTAGCACTGCAGGGGCAGCTATGTATCACTACTGGGGGCAGCTATGTATCATTATCCCTACAGGGGCAGCTATGTATTATTACCACTACTGGGGCAGCTATGTATTATTACCACTACTGGGGCAGCTATGTATCACTATCACTACTGGGGCAGCTATGTATCACTATCACTACTGGGGCAGCTATGTATCACTATCACTACTGGGGCAGCTATGTGTCATTATCACTACAGGGGCAGCTATGTATCATCACTACAGGGGCAGCTATGTATCACTATCACTACTGGGGCAGCTATGTATCATTATCCCTACAGGGGCAGCTATGTATCACTATCACTACTGGGGGCAGCTATGTATCATTATCACTACTGGGGGCAGCTATGTATCACTATCACTACTGGGGGCAGCTATGTATCACTATCACTACTGGGGGGCTATATTTATTTATTATTACAGGGGGCATATATCTCTATAATGACAGAGCTGATTACATATGTATATTATATACATGTATAATGCTGACCCACAGAGCTGATCAATATTACTGCAGACTGATTATCAGCTCCGTGGTCAGCATTATTAATATAATAGTGACCCACAGAGCTGACAAATCAGTCTCCAGTTATAAAATACTGGTTACCCCATACGATACCCCTAAATGACACAGTATACACTTTATTGGGGTTTTTTTGTGTGTTTGTGATTCTAAACATCCAACCCCCTCCATAACCCCGCCCCCAATAACCACGCCCCCAATAACCCCCCCCCCCTCCCCCACTGGGTCGTGGAACAATTGTCGTGCTTCGAACCGGTCCCTGGTAGAAAAAAAGTTGGGGACCGCTGATTTAGGCTACTCCTTTCTTCCTCCCAGAGTTCTTTGCCCCATGTAACGCTATGTGATCGCAGCCATTTTATCAATTAAAAACACGCTTCGTTCCCGCGAATCACCCCAAACTTCGACTTCCTTCAGAATCGAAGTTTTCCTGAAATTCTAAACGAATTCCACTTCGTTTGAATCGATTCGCCCATCTCTACTTATTTCCTTTAGTGTGGCTCCTGCACACTGTGTCCAGTACCTCCTTCCCCTGTGACTTTTACAGGACTCTTCAATTGCGCACCCTCACGCTATCCTCCACTTATCACACGTGACATAGAAGATTAAGGTTTTTATCTATAAACCAAAACATTGTGCAACACATCACATATCAACTTTGCCACAGCTCATCGCACCACTATCATGCGCACTATGTTGAATTATTGACTTGATGTATATATGCAATACAAAAACTGAGTACTATGGATTTTATTTTACTTGATGACTTTGGGACTGCAGAATCCCTTCCAGGTGCACCTACGTTTATCCTGAATGCTGGAGATTTGTTTATTATAAGAATAGATGTAGGGCGGTCGCACACTCTACAAACCCACACCAACTTGGTATTCCTCTCCAAAAGAAACAATGTTCTTCTTCCTCAGTGGGTCCCATAGTAGCTACCTTCTCTGTACTGCTGGAAGATGCTGATGCAGAAGGTGGCAACACCTTTGCAGTTTTTGAATGGATGAACAGGTCCTCTAATCGCTTTATAACTAAGGGCTTGTTGGCCTGAAACGCGTTGGTGGATTTTGCACCCTGTGTCTCATGCTCTACTTTTATGGATATTCAATAAATGGACGTTGAATGGAAGCTGGTACATTTTTCTATTTCTGCATAATCACTCGGCTGCATTTAGAACTGCTAAAGAAATGTACAGGGAGAACTATGCAATTGCAGCCATCTTCCCGTTCCATGAGACAGGCTTGTAGCAAGCTATGTGGTGGTCTCAGAAGAGAGTTTTCAAAGTGGCAAACTCCCTAAAGCAGTGTTTCTCAACTCCAGTCCTCAGGACCCACCAACAGGTCATGTCTTCAGGATTTCCCACAGAATGCACTGACAATAATTATATCACCTGTGCAATGCTGAGGAAATCCAGAAAAACATGACCTGTTGGTGGGTCCTGAGGACCGGAGTTGAGAAACTAAAGTAAATAATGTGTGATGATTAGAGATGGGCGAATTTATTACAACAAAGTGGAATTCGTTTAGAATTTCAGGAAAACTTCGGTTCTGCACGACGCCGAGGTTTATGGTACTTCGCGGGAAGGAATCGTCTTTTTTTTTGGTAAAATGGCCGGGAGCACATGGTGTGACATGGGGCAGAGAACTCTGGGAGGAAGAAAGGAACACCCTCAACGAACATGTGTATATGTAGAATCTGTGGGCAGAAAGTGAAGCGTGGCCAGGGAGATAACGTTGGCACCACAGCCCTGCATCAACACATGCAGCGTCACCATCCAGTGGCCTGGAAAAAACGTGTCTCAGATGTGGTGGTCCATCTTGCTGCCGCAGCAACAGCAGCAGCACCCAGTGGCATGCATGCCATTTCAGCCAGTCAAGGCTCCACCACCTCTGCCGTAGGGAGCTGTTTGTCTTTTCCATCATCTCCCGGTCCAGATGCTCCTGCTCCTTGCTACTCATGGCGCCAGCAGTCGTTCACCGAGGTGATTGCCAAGATACAGCAGTATGTGTCCAACCATCCGAAGGTGCAGAAGCTGACCGTGCTCCTGTCCAAGTTGTTGGTACTGCAGTCCCTCCCTTTCCAAGTGGTGGACTCTGCACCATTCAGAGAACTAATGGCTTGTGCTGATCCGAGGTGGAGAGTCCCAAGCCGTAATTTCTTTTCGAAAAAGGCAGTACCAGCCCTGCACAAATATGTAGAACAGAAGGTGGGCCAGTCCTTGAGCCTATCGGTGTCTTCCTAGGTGCATGACAGGGACAGTACATGTCCTTTACGGCCCACTGGGTGAATGTGCTTCCTGCACAGCCACACAAGCAGCTTGGACAGGAGACGCCGATTTCTCCTCCACGTTGTCAAACTGCTGTTCCTGCGCCAATGTCCGCCTCATCATCCACCACCTCAGCCTCCACAACTCTAATTGCTGCTCCATCATACCACATGTGCAGGGCACAGCGGTGTCACGCAGTTCTACACCTGGTTTGCCTGGGCGAACGAAGTCACACAGGGGAGGAACTGCTCCACGTCATGCAACACGAAATCAATGTGTGACTTTCTCCACGACAACTGCAAATCGTAACCATGGTGACAGACAATGGAAGGAACATGGTGTTCGCACTGCACCGAGGAGGGATGATCCATGCGGCCTGCATGGCGCACGTGTTCAATCTGGTTGTCAAAAGGTTCCTGAAGTCTTCCACCCATCTGCAAGACATTCTAAAAATGACAATCAGTCTCCAGTTATAAAATACTGGTTACCCCATACGATACCCCTAAATGACACAGTATACACTTTATTGGGGGTTTTTTTGTGTTTGTGATTCTAAACATCCAACCCCCTCCATAACCCCGCCCCCAATAACCACACCCCCAATAACCCCCCCCCCCCCTCCCCCACTGGGTCGTGGAACAATTGTCGTGCATCAAACCGGTCCCTGGTAGAAAAAAGGTTGGGGACCGCTAATTTAGGCTACTCCTTTCTTCCTCCCAGAGTTCTTTGCCCATGTAACGCTATGTGATCGCAGCCATTTTATCAATTAAAAAACATGCTTCGTTCCCGCGAATCCCCCAAACTTCGACTTCCTTCAGAATCGAAGTTTTCCTGAAATTCTAAACGAATTCCACTTCGTTTGAATCGATTCGCCCATCTCTCTTATTTCCTTTAGTGGGGGCTCCTGCACACTGTGTCCAGTACCTCCTTCCCCTGTGACTTTTACAGGACTCTTCAATTGCGCACCCTCACACTATCCTCCACTTATCACACGTGACATAGAAGATTAAGGTTTTTATCTATAAACCAAAACGTCGTGCAACACAACACATATCAACTTTGCCACAGCTCATCGCACCACCCATCATGCGCACTATGTTGAATTATTGACTTGATGTATATATGCAATACAAAAAACTGAGTACTAAAGGATTTTTATTTTACTTGATGACTTTGGGACTGCAGAATCCCTTCCAGGTGCACCTACGTTTATCCTGAATGCTGGAGATTTGTTTATTATTAAAAATAGATGTAGGGCGGTCGCACACTCTACAAACCCACACCAACTTGGTATTCCTCTCCAAAAGAAACAATGTTCTTCTTCCTCTGTGGGCCCCATAGTAGCTACCTTCTTTTTACTGCTGGAAGATGCTGATGCAGAAGGTGGCAACACCTTTGCAGTTTTTTAATGGATGAACAGGTCCTCTATAATCGCTTTATAACTAAGGGCTTGTTGGCCTGAAACATGTTGGCAGATATTGCACCCTGTGTTTCATGTGCTACTTTTATGGATATTCAATAAATGGACTTTGAATGGAAGCTGGTACATTTTTCTATTTCTGCATAATCTCTTGGCTACATTTAGAACTGCTAAAGACATGAACGGAGAGAACTACGCAATTGCAACCATCTTCCCGTTCCATGAGGTAGGCTTGTAGCGAGCTATGTGCTGGTCTCAGAAGAGAGTTTGCAAAGTGGTAAACTCCCTAAAGCAGTGTTCTACAACTACCAGTCCTCAGGACCCACCAACAGGTCATGTCTTCAGGATTTCCCACAGAATGCACTGACAATAATTATATCACCTGTGCAATGCTGAGGAAATCCAGAAAAACATGACCTGTTGGTGGGTCCTGAGGACCGGAGTTGAGAAACACTGCCCTAAAGTAAATAATGTGTGATGATTAGAGATGGGCGAATTTATTATAACAAAGTGGAATTCGTTTAGAATTTCAGGAAAACTTCGGTTCTGCACGACGCCGAGGTTTATGGTACTTCGCGGGAAGGAATCGTCTTTTTTTTGGTAAAATGGCCGGGAGCACATGGTGTGACATGGGGCAGAGAACTCTGGGAGGAAGAAAGGAACACCCTCAATGACATGTGCAGACATGAAGCCAATCAGCAACTGGTGGGCTTCTGTGACATCACAGCCCTATAAATACGGCACCATCTTAAATCCTCACACTTCTCACTGTGACTCTTGTCAATAAGCATCTTGCTGCTGCTGCTGCTGCTGCACTATATTGCACTATTTAGCAAAGAAACTTGTTTTTTCAGCTACTGGAGTGAGAGACCGTCACAATTGTTTGTCATATACACACTAGTTATTCAACCAGCGCTATTATTTTGTTTTAGTTTGTGGGGTATTCTCCCTAAAGTCCAGGGTGCACGGTGTACTTCTGTCCCATACACGTCTGAATTTCATCTGGTTTTTTCTGTAGGGTATTTCATACCCAAGGCTTAATTTAACCTCTTCATTGTGGGGAAATTTGGAATAAAATACAGAGTGTCTGTATTTTTTTGGTCCCATATACGCCTAAATTACATTTGTTTTTCTGTAGGGTATTTCATACCCAAGGCTTAATTTAACCTCTTGATTGTGGGTTAATTTGGACTATAATACAGGGAGTTTGTTTATCATATACAGACATCTTCATTAAACAGAGTCTATAAGTTTTTGATCAAACAGTATGTCAGAGAGAGAGGTGGCAGGCTCTTCACATGGAGGTGGCAGTGGCACACACGTTCCTGGAGCAGGCACAGGTCGCAGCACAGTAACGGGACATCGCTGCAGGGGTGACTCGGTGAGGCTAGAACTGCCGGTGTCATCTAGCGGCCATATGTTGACCAGCAACCCAAGGGTTCTTGATTTGTAGACTAGGTCATCAACTTCCTCCCAGATTACTTCTGACAACCCCAGCCACGAGTCAGTGGGTTTGGCAGACATAACCCTTAGTTGGCATGGCCTGGGAGCAGGTCAGGGGCCCTCACCTGTCCTCAACCCGCCTCTGTCCCATCTGGTTCCCTCAGCCAGAGATCTACTATGTGGTCTGGGCTCAGCGCCACTATACAGCGAGGATGAACTCTTTGAGGACAGTCAGCAGCTACTTGACAGCGAAGAGGTGGGGCAGACATCCGCTGCTTCTTGCAGTAGGCGGGAAAGCATTGATGTGGAGAGTGGCATGGGCGGTTTTGTTGCAAGCAGTCAGGCTTGAGGATGTGACCGATCACACTTGGGAGCCAGGTGAGGCAAGGGCTTCATCATCATCGTCGGGAGAAAAGGGTGTCGGCTTGCGCGTCAGGCAGCAGCGCAGCCCGCAAGTCGGTAGTCTGGCCGTGCGTCAGCGGGGGGGCAGCAGTGCAAGGTCGGGAGCCAAATGGCCACGGAGTAGAAAACCTGCTTCGAAGGTCCAAGAAAGTAGCAGCACAGTGGCTCACCGAAGCTGCGGTGGTAGTAGCCACTCAGTGCGAAGCGTTGGCAGTGAAATCAACTACTTGGCGGTATGGCACTTTTTTTGCCAAGACACCGGAGGAGCCGAACATGTGTATATGTAGAATCTGTGGGCAGAAAGTGAAGCGTGGCCAGGGAGCTAACGTTGGCACCACAGCCCTGCATCAACACATGCAGCGTCACCATCCAGTGGCCTGGGAAAAACGTGTCTCAGATGTGGTGGTCCATCTTGCTGCCGCAGCAACAGCAGCAGCACCCAGTGGCATGCATGCCATTTCAGCCAGTCAAGGCTCCACCACCTCTGCCGTAGGGAGCTGTTTGTCTTTTCCATCATCTCCCGGTCCAGATGCTCCTGCTCCTTGCTACTCATGGCGCCAGCAGTCGTTCACCGAGGCGATTGCCAAGATACAGCAGTATGTGTCCAACCATCCTAAGGTGCAGAAGCTGACCATGCTCCTGTCCAAGTTGTTGGTACTGCAGTCCCTCCCTTTCCAGGTGGTGTACTCTGCACCGTTCAGAGAACTAATGGCTTGCGCTGAGCCGAGGTGGAGAGTTCCAAGCCGTAATTTCTTTTACAAAAAGGCAGTACCAGCCCTTCACACATATGCAGAACAGAAGGTGGGCCAGTCCTTGAGCCTAACGGCTTGTTCCAAGGTGCACGGCAGGGACAGTACATGTCCTTTACGGCCCACTGGGTGAATGTGCTTCCTGCCCAGTCACACAAGCAGCTTGGACAGGAGACGCCGATTTCTCCTCCACGTTGTCAAACTGCTGTTCCTGCGCCAATGTCCGCCTTATCATCCACCACCTCAGCCTCCACAACTCTAATTGCTGCTGCATCATACCACATGTGCAGGGCACAGCGGTGTCACGCAGTTCTACACCTGGTTTGCCTGGGCGAACGAAGTCACACAGGGGAGGAACTGCTCCGCGTCATGCAACACGAAATCAATGTGTGACTTTCTCCACGACAACAGCAAATCGGAATCATGGTGACAGACAATGGAAGGAACATGGTGTTCGCACTGCACCGAGGAGGGATGATCCATGCGGCCTGCATGGCGCACGTGTTCAATCTGGTTGTCAAAAGGTTCCTGAAGTCTTCCACCCATCTGCAAGACATTCTAAAAATGGCCAGGAAACTATGCATGCACATCATCCATTCCTACAAAGTCAAGCACACCCTCCTTGAGCTGCAGTGGCAGAATGGCCTCCCCAACGTAGGCTGATATGCGATGTTTCCACCCATTGGAATTCCAGCCTTCATATGTTAAACCGACTGTATGAACAAAGAAAGGCCATTAACGATTTTTTGATGATCCAAGCGGACAGGAATACTCCTCTGTGTAATTTTGATGTCAGCCAGTGGCAGCTCATGCTTGACACCTGCCGTTTGCTCAGGCCGTTTGAGGAGGCCACGTTATTTGTCAGTCGCCAGGACTACGGGATGATTAACGTGATTCCACTGCTTTATATCCTGGATCAGATGCTGCAAAATCTGTCTGGTCAGGGGACTGGAGACGTGGCTACTACATCTCACGGCCACGGGAGTCTGGTGGGGACTGAGCTGGAGGAGGAGGAGGATAACATTGGAGCACAAGCATTTTCTGGTGAAATGAGTGGTTTGTCTACTCAGGTGACAGGAGAGGAGGAGCAGGAGCAGCCGGAGGAGGCAGAGGGAGATGAGGAAGACGATGCAGATGAGCCAGACACACTGTGGCAGTATACAGTGGAGATGGAGGCAGGGAGTCCCTCAGAGTCACTTGCGCAGGTGGCCCGCAGCATGCTGATTTGCCTGGCTAGTGACAGCTGAACAGTCACCATCCGGCAGAGGGATGACTTATGGCTTTCCACCCTTTTGGACCCTCGCTACTGGTTCAAAATGGGTGCCTTTTTTCCACCTGCCGAGAGGGAGGAGAAACTCACGTACTATAGAGAAATTCTATGTATTCAGCTGGCCGCTGCCTATGTGTGCCATCGTCCATCCTCTGGCAGGTCTGACCGGGGGATTCCTCATCGCTCACGTACCACTGCCATGGCTGCTTTGGGGAGCTGGGGGGGGGTAGGAGCAGTACCAACTCCATCTGCAGCAGCCTAAGTCTGGAGTCGTTGATGAGCAGCTTCCTTCACCCGCTTAGTGAGGAGAGTACTCAGCAGCAGCAGGACCTAGAACAGATCCTGAACCAGCAGGTGGTGGCCTACTTGGACAGCATTCTGCCATCCCAGGTAGAAGATCTGCTGGACTACTGAGCAGCCAAACTTGATGTGTGGCCGCAACTTGCCGATATTGCACTGGAGAAGCTGTCCTGCCCGGCCAGTAGTGTGGCCTCAGAGCGGGTGTTCAGTGCGCCGGGGGCCATAGTTACCCCAAGGAGAACTCGCTTGTCCACCTAAAATATGGAGAGACTCACCTTTTTCAAAATGAATCAGGCATGGATCAGCCAGGATTTCCACACACCAGTGCCTTATGCATCAGATTAGATCAGTCATGACGCCTCACCAAAACTTTGAGAAATGAGTCTGGATTCTTCTGGCTATCTGCCTCAGCTACTATTCTGATGCTGCCACCCACCTGATGCCACACATCTGCTAACAGCTGTTCCATCTGCCACCCACCATCTTTACCAGGGACTGGTATTGCCACCCACCTCCACACTTTGTCATTGTGCCAATCTGTGGCCTACTCATGCTGCTGCCACCTCCACACTGTGGCCTACTCATGTTGCTGCCACCTCCAGAATTTTTCATTGTGCCACTCTCCGACCTCATGCTGCCGCTGCTGTTGCTGCCACCTCCACACTCAGTCATTGTGCCACACTGTGGCCTACTGATGTTGCTGCCACCTTCTCAACCTGTAATTTGCCACTCTGTGGTCTAGTAATGTAATGTTGCTGCCACCTTCTTAACCTGTCATTGTGCCACTCTATGGCCTACTGATGTTGCTGCCACCTTCTCAACCTGTAATTTGCCACTGTGGTCTAGTGATGTTGCTGCCACCTTGTTAACCTGTCATTGTGCCACTCTATGGCCTACTGATGTTGCTGCCACCTTCTCAACCTGTCATTGTGCCACTCTGTGGGATAGTGATGTTGCTGCCACCTTCTCAAACTGTCATTGTGCCACACTGTGGCCTAATGATGTTGCTGCCACCTCCACATTCTGTCATTGTGCCACTCTGTGGGCTAGTGATGTTGTTGCCACCTTCTCAAACTGTCATTGTGCCACACTGTGGCCTACTGATGTTGCTGCCACCGCCACATTCTGTCATTGTGCCACTCTGTGGCCTACTCATGTTGCTTCCACTCCTCAACCTGTCATTGTGCCACTATGTGGTCTACTGATGTTGCTGTCACCTCCATACTGTGTGATTGTGCCACTCTGTGGCCTACTGATGTTGCTGTCACCTTCTCAACCTGTCATTGTGCCACTCTGTGGTCTAGTGATGTTTCTGCCACCTTCTCAAACTGTCATTGTGCCACACTGTGGCCTAATGATGTTGCTGCCACCTCCACATTATGTCATTGTGCCACTCTGTGGGCTAGTGATGTTGCTGCCACCTTCTCAAACTGTCATTGTGCCACACTGTGGCCTACTGATGTTGCTGCCACCGCCACATTCTGTCATTGTGCCACTCTGTGGCCTACTCATGTTGCTTCCACCTCCTCAACCTGTCATTGTGCCACTCTGTGGTCTACTGATGTTGCTGCCACCTACATACTGTGTGATTGTGCCACTCTGTAGGCTAGTGATGTTGCTGCCACCTTCTCAACCTGTCATTGTGCCACTCTGTGGTCTAGTGATGTTGCTGCCAACTGACCACTGTATCACTGGAACACTATTTGGTTTCCTAATGCTGTTTCCACTCTCCACCACTCTATGACGTTGCCACTGTGTTTGGATTTCCCCTTCTTTTAATCTGTCAGTAGGAATGAAAAGGATCAGGATTTTCTGATGATTAGGTAGCCAAAAGCAGGCGTGGATACAGAACACAGAAGACATGCAAATATCCCATTTATTGGTCATCTATGTTTTGGATCAACTCCTGTTTGTTTTTCGCTGTAACAATGCTGATGGATTATTGACCGATTGAAAGCAGACACTGACGGATGAAAGGAAGGGCAACATGATCAGTGACGTCAACGCAAAATTAATGCGGACACCCTCTCCACTCTTTCGGTGGGCTCTACATGTATCAGCGTTTAACAGAGCAGGTTCTTTCATAATTTGTGGAATTATCTGATGTCGGTGTAAGAGGAGTGCGCTCTTTGACACTATAGTAGGATCTTAGCCCTCAGCTTGGTTCCTTCCAGCTGTCGCTGACATTACCCTGTCAGGCTGCATTCCCACTTCAGTTATTCGGTCAGTTTTGACCCTGTAACTGCCCAGAGAAGTGAAGCTTGAAGCGATTCTAAGAGCGGCGGCTGTCACCTGCGTGGCATACTAAAACACAGCATTTTATGAAGACCAAACCACGCTCCCTATGCATATTTGAGCATGGCACAATGTTCTACAACACCATACAGGCTCTCTGCAGCCTGGAAATAGCTGTTTTTTAACGTGATTCGAAGAAAATAAATTCGGGTCGAAAGGAATTTTGCCGGAACATTCGGTGAACTTGGCGAATCGAATTTTTGAGAAATTCGCCCATCTCTAATCATTTCCTAATCCTCTGTCCACCTCGAGTACCCCTTCCAATTTTCTTTTAGGTCTTATAGGGACATAATAGTGATTCTCATTGTGGTAGGAGTGTGTCTGATATGATAAATGTCTATAGCAGTAATTTGTTGCGGAAGTACTAAAAGGTAGTGGTTTTATTGATTTATTATTTCACATAGAGGGGAAGGAGATATGTTTCGAGTATCAAAGGATGAATGATTCTCATACAATGAATTATATACTGTCAAAAATGAGTCTTTAAGCAACTAAGGGCGACATGTATGAACGTTGGCGCTGACAGGCCAGTTCAAAATTGCTTTCAGGCAGTGTACAATGCGCCAGAATGTATGAACCTGTTCTTCTGCAGGTCATACATACAGGGCAGTGTAGAGCCAATACCACAAGTCTGGCTCAGGCACCACCTTTACCCTGGTCTGGCTGTTCTTCTGCAGGTCATACATACAGGCGCAGTGTAGAGCCAATACCACAAGTCTGGCTCACGCACCACCTTTACCCTGGTCTGGCTGTTCTTCTGCAGATCATACATACAGGGCAGTGTAGAGCCAATACCACAAGTCTGGCTCAGGCACCACCTTCACCCTGGTCTGGCTGTTCTTCTGCAGGTCATACATACAGGGCAGTGTAGAGCCAATACCACAAGTCTGGCTCAGGCACCACCTTTACCCTGGTCTGGTTGTTCTTCTGCAGGCCATACATACAGGGAAGTGTAGAGCCAATACCACAAATTAGGCTCAGGCACTACCTTTACCCTGGTCTGGCTGTTCTTCTGCAGATCATACATACAGGGCAGTGTTAGAGGCCAATACCACAGTCTGGCTCAGGCACCACCTTTACCCTGGTCTGGTTGTTCTTCTGCAGGCCATACATACAGGGAAGTGTAGAGCCAATACCACAAATCAGGCTCAGGCACTACCTTTACCCTGGTCTGGCTGTTCTTCTGCAGATCATACATACAGGGCAGTGTAGAGCCAATACCACAAGTCTGGCTCAGGCACCACCTTTACCCTGGTCTGGCTGTTCTTCTGCAGGCCATACATACAGGGAAGTGTAGAGCCAATACCACAAATCAGGCTCAGGCACTACCTTTACCCTGGTCTGGCTGTTCTTCTGCAGGTCATACATACAGGGCAGTGTAGAGCATTTACCACAAGTCTGGCTCAGGCACCACCTTTACCTGGTCTGGCTGTTCTTCTGCAGGTCATGCATTACAGGGAAAGTGTAGTGCCAATACCACAAGTCTGGCTCAGGCACCACCTTTACCCGGGTTTCTGGCTGTTCTTCTGCAGATCATACATACAGGGCAGTGTAGAGCCAATACCACAAGTCTGGCTCAGGCACCACCTTTACCCTGGTCTGGCTGTTCTTCTGCAGATCATACATACAGGGCAGTGTAGAGCCAATACCACAAGTCTGGCTCAGGCACCACCTTTACCCTGGTCTGGCTGTTCTAACTATTCTGTGCCTAGGTTTGGCATCAAAGAATCATAAATGTGTCTAATTCTATGAATGTTGTGCTACGCCCCCGAGAACACCCCGAATCTTTAGCACATTAAAAAGTGTCGCTCCTGCTCTTTTCGCGCCATAGTTTGGAATGCGACTGTTCATACATCTATAGAACAGGGCTACTAAAGCTTTTTGATGCCAGATAACTGGCACAGCCCCGTTCTTACAAGTCGCCTCAGTCTCCTCTATAGAAGAAGAATTAATCCTGTGTTGTCAATCCTAAAACGAACCAAATTTTTGGAATATTAGAAAAGGTAGTCAGAAGGAGGGGAAGGGAAAGGCGCTGTTTAGCTTCTCCAAAATCATGTTGGAATAATTTGTTTCTTGAGGAAGGGGAGGAGCTATCCCTGAAACGTCCACGAGTCAGTTCTATCCAGCTTGGTTGTCGGCGTTCTTTCGCTCATCTACCTTGGGAGCGGCGCCATGGACTGATAGTGAACGGCGCGTGTTGCCGCAACTAAACTCTGAGTACCTGTTTTATATTTGCATACTGTGGACATACTGTAAATCACAGGGTAATGTCTTGCTGCTTTTTTAAATGAAGGATTATTAAAGAAATTATGTTTTAATTGAATCGGTTCAACCATTTATGAAGTGGAATAATCTGTGTTACCAGCATTCCAAACATTACCAACATTCAGAATAGTAGAGGTTTATTGAATTCAGTTGATAAAGTCGACCAAATGATGGTTGAATTTAAAACTAACAATCTCTATATGATGCTGCCAGTTGGATAGAAAATCTATTTAACTTTAACATTTAACATAGAGTTTACGAATCATACCAATACTACATGTGTATAAAAAGGTTCCCAATTTTCTTTAAAGGGGTTTTCTCATTACAAACATTAGCTTTCAACATGATGGGACAAGTAATTGAAGACTTTTTCTAAATGCATTAGTTAAATTAGTTAATAGATTTTACTTTAGTCATGAGATGAGAGATATTTTATGTGCTCTGAGTGCAGACAGCTTTCGAGGGTTACCTGGCCATAACTGTTATCTGATTGGAGCAGAGAGCAGGGAGTGATAGACTGAGCTGCTGAGCAAACTAATTATCTCTAACAAGGTTACAGATAAGCCATTGTTTTCAGTCCTCACAGCACATGTACCTTTTTATTTACTTAAGAGATAACATCTCCTGCACTTGTCAGTGTAAGAGCTCAGCTACTTAAAGAGAAGGTAAATGTAGTTATCACTGCTATAACACAATTATTGTAATGCTAAAATGAATTCAGACCTTGAAGCCCTAAACTAATCAGACCTCAGACAAGACCCAGAAAGAAATTCAGATCCCAGAAAGACCCTGCAAATGTATTCAGAACATTAATTCAATTAGACACTGGACAAGATCCCCTAACTGTATTCAGTTTTCAGATGAGTCCACTGAATTAATTCAGACCTCAAACGAAAATCTTAAATGAATTCAAATCCCATACCAGACCCAGTAAAATGATCAGACGCCATGTTGATAAAATGAACATATTGTAGTGCTAAGATATTAATTGACAATCCGGAGTCCATATTGGCAGTATCTCTCTAAGAACATTAGATGGTAAATGGCGTGCATTAGATAGTATTGTCTGTAAGTTTCCCAGCACCTGGGGTTCATTATCACATGGTTCTTATCAGTGTTGCTCTCATATTTTGTTATGAGAATGCTGTACCACATAGCTACATAGCTTTATGTTAGTGAGATAATACTACCCAGCAATGTTTAGGGAGAAAGGATGGGAATGCAGGTGTTCATGGCTTATTTCCAGGGGTGTTCAACGTCCGGTGATGGATTTTTCCAGTGCCAGGTTAACCTCTGAAGAACTGGCCATTTGGAGCAGGGGGGCCTTATACTGGAAAAATACTGATCTGTTAGCTTGTGTAACACTTGGTTACGCAGGTATTTGTTTCAAATGAGATATAAGCTGGAGAAGTTTGCTGCGGGGGCAGAAGCATCTGGACCTGCGTGCTATCGGGGACGCCCATGACACAGTGTGGTCCCAGGAATATCTCTGTCCTCGCTGTTTGCTTCTCACAGTTGATGTTATGGACCGATGAAGTATATCATTCCTGGTGAAGCTTTGATCTGTATAGAGGTATAATGTAAGTATTTGTAATCTATATTATGCATGGTTTGCCTTTGTAATCTATATTATGCAAAAGTGTACGCAATATCACACTATCTTCTTTTAGTCTTATGTAATCATTGAATTCTTCGTATAATAAAGTCAATAAAGCATTGATGTTGCCTTCTTTAAAGCCGTATCTGACCCCTTAAAATAGTTGGCAAAACACATATATATACAGAAGACTTAATCCAATGCTATCTCTCCATCTGATACACTGCAGGGATGCTGGACTATGATGCTCACACTTTACAGCTAGTACAGTACTTTCATATAGAACATGGGATTGGGGGGTAAGAAATAAAGTCATAGCACCTGAAACATCTTCATGTTTACATCCCATATCCACTGTCACATAATCTACATCACCTCCTCCATGTGTAACATAGCTGCTTTACAATATAACCCAGGTAGGCTGCCATTTTATACATAAGACAGATGGACATATATCCTGAATATAACATAGTTGTGTCTCCAAACAGCTTCCTTTCAATAGGAAAAAGCAACAAACATCAAACTGGCAGTAATCATAAGCTTTATTGACAGCTTAAATGACAATGACATTTAATGGTATTGTCAAGTACAATAGTTAAACAGTGATGTCATGTCCAATGGTTAAAGTCAAATCCGATAAGTTAGGTCAAATCCGGTGGTATGGTCCAATCCAGTGATAAGGTCAAATCCGGTGGTATGGTCCAATCCAGTGATAAGGTCAAATCCGGTAGTTAATGTCATTTCCTGTGGTTAGGTGAAATCTGGGCAGAGATTGGCAGAGATGATGGTTGATCTTGAGGAAGCAGATTTCATTTCCTCTGTCTCTGCTTCGTGGTCTGTGATACCTTAAAGGAGCTGCTAGTGAAGTCAGCATTTTCCTTCTGCTTGTCCATGAGACCTCTTTTATAGATAACATGTCCACATGGATTCATAGCAAGCAATGTTGAGTAAGTCAGATCCACTCCAACCTGTTATTTATTTGCTATGGTTATCCAGAGGAAGGCGAAAAACAACCCCCTGAGAGGTAGTTGTCGGGGGAAAAAAATTCCTTCCTGACTCCAAATATGGCAATCGGAATAAATCCCTGGACCATTTGTGGACATTCTAGAACCAATGCGGATTCTTAGGTGATTCATGGTGGAAGCTTGAGGGTTTATCACAGACCAGTGAAGAATTCTTCACCTTTTCTTGATGTTTCTTGCAGAGGTTTCAATTTTATCCAGTGTCTACAAGGAGAGAAATAAACACGTTCAGATCAGTATTCATAGAGTGAACATATTCCATATAATGAAAAGTATAACCATCTATGGATAGATATTATACATATCAGGGTAGAGGGATGGTCCATAAGAAACATATAGGTTAGACATTGTATGTGTGTACTAGTGAGCAATGTCAACAATAGATGGTTGGTGGCCCTGACGGAGAGATAAGAGCACCTGTCTAATGAACAGGGGAGCTCTTCTTCTCATGGATGTCTCTGCCTCTTGACTACATGGAGGTTTACAAAGGAGCTGAAAATGTTAGAGGCCATTAGCCATCATTGTTATACAGTGGTGGCCAAAAGTATTAGCACCGCTGCAATTCTGTCAGATAATACTCAAGTTTCTTCCTGAAAATGATTTCAATCACAAATTCTTTGGTATTATTATCTTCATTTAATTTGTCTTCAATGGAAAACCACAAAAAGAATTGTCATAAAGCCAAATTGGGTATAATTCCACACCAAACATAAAAAAGGGGTGGACAAAAGTATTGGCACTGTTTGAAAAATCATGTGATTCTTCTCTAATTTGTGTAATTAACAGCACCTGTAACTTATGTGTGGAACCTAACAGGTGTTGGCAATAACTAAATCACAATTGCAGCCAATTGACATGGATTAAAGTTGACTCAACCTCTGTCCTGTGTCCTTGTGTGGACCACATTGAGCATGGAGAAAGAAAGAAGACCAAAGAACTGTCTGAGGACTTGAGAATCCAAATTGTGAGGAAGCATGAACAATCTCAAGGCTACAAGTCCATCTCCAAAGACCTGAATGTTCCTGTGTCTACCGTGCGCAGTGTCATCAAGAAGTGTAAAGGCCATGGCAGTGTGGCCAACCTCCCAATGGCACTGTGGCACTGTGGCTAACCTCCCTATGGCACTGTGGCTAACCTCCATATGGCACTGTGGCTAACCTCCTTAGATGTAAAGCCCATGGCACTGTGGCTGACCTCCCTAGATGTAAAGCCCATGGCACTGTGTCTAACCTCCCTAGATGTAAAGCCCATGGCACTGTGGCTGACCTCCCTAGATGTAAAGCCCATGGCACTGTGGCTATCCTCCCTAGATGTAAAGCCCATGACACTGTGGCTAACCTCCCTAGATGTGGACGGAGCCCTTGGCCCTGTGGCTAACTTTCCTAGATGTAAAGCCCATGGCACTGTGACTAAACTCCCTAGATGTAAAGCCCATGGCACTGTGGCTAACCTCCCTAGATGTAACGCCCATGGCACTGTGGCTAACCTCCCTAGATGTAACGCCCATGGCACTGTGGCTAACCTCCCTAGATGTAAAGCCCATGGCACTGTGGAGAACCTCCCTAGATGTGGCCGGAAAAGAAAAATTGACGAGAGATTTCAATGCAAGATTTTGCGGATGGTGGATAAAGAACCTCGACTAACATTCAAACAAGTTCAAGCTGCCCTGCAGTACGAGGGTACAACAGTGTCAACCCATGCTATCCGTCGGCATCTGAATGAAAAGGGACTGTGTGGTAGATACCCAGGAAGACCCCACTTCTTACCCCGAGAAATAAAAAAGCCTGGCTGGAGTTTGCCCAAACTTACCTGAGAAAGCCTAAAACGTTTTGGAAGAATGTTCTCTGGTCAGATGAGACAAAAGTAGAGCTTTTTGGGAAAAGGGATCAACATAGAGTTTACAGGGAAAAAAAAAGAGGCATTCAAAGAAAAGAACACAGTCCCTACATGGCGGAGGTTCCCTGATGGTTTGGGGTTGCTTTGCTGCCTCTGGCACTGGACTGCTTGACCGTGTGCATGGCATTATGAAGTCTGAAGACTACCAACAAATTTTGCAGCATAATGTAGGGCCCAGTATGAGAGAGCTGGGTCTCCCTCATGGGTCATGGATCTTCCAGCATGACAATGACCCAAAACACACTTCAAAAAGCACTAGAAAATGGTTTGAGAGAAAGCACTAGAGACTTCTAAAGTGTCCAGACCTGAATCCCATAGAACACCTGTGGAGAGATCTCAAAATGGCAGTTTGGAGAAGGCACCCTTCTAATCTCTGGGACCTGGAGCAGTTTGTCAAAGAAGAATGGTCTAAAATTCCAGCAGAGCCTTGTAAGAAACTCATTGATGGTTACCGGAAGCGGTTGTTCGCAGTTATTTTGGCTAAAGGTTGTGTTACCAAGTATTAGGCTGAGGGTGCCAATACTTTTGTCCAGCCCATTTTTGAAGTTTTGGATGAAATGATCAATGATTTGATTTTTGTCTCATTCTGTTTTGTGTTTTTTCATTGCAAGCAAAATAAATGAATATATTAATATATTATACCAAAGAATTTGTGATTGCAATCATTTTCAGGAAGAAACTGAGTATTATCTGACAGAATTGCAGGGGTGCCAATACTTTTGGCCACCACTGTATCTATAGAAACATGACAGTACCATTTCCTACACTCTAAACTCTGTAAGGCAACCAATAATATTGTTTCTCATGATAGATGAATATTTATGTGAATAACCCACAATATGAAGATATATTACTTCCTATTATGGAAGTAAAACCTTGTAATCACCTGTAATGATGTTATCCCCATGTGCTGTAGAAGAACATGGCCCACCCACTGGTTTAGAGGAGTTGCTCCATGATGTCATGATGGTTATGGAGGAGGAACGATGCTGGGATGGATAATAAGCTCAGGATTTGCTGTTTTTTCCTTCTGAATGGGTCCTCTATCAGCCTGGCCTGTTGACCATTGATTTTTCTTACTTTCTGGATAGCCTGTTGGTGAGAAGCTTGGCCATCCAAGTCTTCTTCTGAATGTTGACAGGATGATAATGTTTTGACCATTCAGGACACACAAAGCTGAATTGGTTGAAGATCTTTTGATCTTCAGATGTGATTTCATTTGGGTATTCAGCATAGTGCAGAGTTTTTTCAACATTCAGGTCAACAGAATCTGCTATCATAAGCGCTGGTGGTGCCATTCTCCTGGCTTCCACATCTTTCCATTTGATGCCTAAGAAAAACTGATGTTCCTTGATGTCTTTTTTGACTCCCAGTCGTTGGAACTGGTCTTTCTGCAACAGCCCTTCTATGAGGTTGACTATCTCAGAACTTAGGATCTGGGTAGAGTGGTCTGATAGAGGATAAATATTTCCATTCACTAGGTAGTACCGGGAAAGGGAAAACTCTAAAGTGAATAAAAAAAAAGGATCCCCCAAATGGAAATTAAATTACCCCTTCCATGTCCCCAGGCGATTCACGTTTCTGGGGGTGGTACCCTGGTGTACCTTCCACTCCTCTTCATCTTTTAATACTCCCTTCACGCAAGGCCAAAATCTGTAATTTTGTGGGGCCCTTTTTGGCAGTGGATGTTGTCGGGGTTTTGGCCGATGAATGATCCCTTTTCTGTGTAGGAAATCTGTGCGAGACCCTTTGCTTATAAAATTTAATTGTGGCAGTTCAAGAGGGAAAGGTTTGATGTAAAATCCCCCAGTCCCCTTGGTGGCCACTTCCATCACATAGTAAACGAAGTTCAGAGTGTGAAAGGCAGCAAGGCCCGGGGGGATCAAAAAGGACTTTTTGGGAGAGTTTAAGGATATGGCGCTCCCCAAATAGATCCCCCCTTCGGTCAAATCACTTTTATTAAAACCACTTTAAGGAAAACCTTTCCTTGCGGATGACGTCTGTTGCCAAAAAAAATTTTCCAAAGTCCATCCCCCATTTTTGGGTGGAATGTGAAGGACCCCAAATTGATGGGGGGACTTAGCGGTAAAGTTTTAAATAGGCCAGGTTTTACCCCCCTTTTTTTTCACTTTTGATGACTTTTTTCTGTTTGGGGAGAAAAACCAGAAAAACAAAAAAATAAATATTGTTTTATTTAGCGTCTAAAATGGAGGGGTAATTGCATTTTTGGCTGCAAATAATTGACTGGTAAATTGATTGCTGGAGCTATTTGCTTTTAAACAAACCAAGTTGACCCATGTATGCTCAACTGGCAAAATTAACATGGGGCCCCCACAGTATGAAAATTGTCTAGGGGTAAAAACTCCTTTGTTCCCTTGAAACCATCAGACGCCCCCCTTTTCTTTAAAAGCACTATTCAAAAGAAAAAGGTGCTTGATTGGTTTTCTTTGGGCAACAACGTGAATTTTTGCCTAGACAGTTTTCTACTGTGGCCCTTGTATTGGTTTTAATCAACTAGAGTTGCAGGAAAACTCTAAACATCTTAATTTTTTAATTAATGGGATCCCGGGGGGGTGGTGGTGGATCCTTTTGCTTTGTTTTAGTTTATTTTATACAATGTAACTTTTATTGCTTATAAAAAGCTTTATGTGAAAGCTATCCCAGATGTCGTAAAGCTCCATATTATCATGGGGTTGTTATAAGCTAGGAATATTAAATTTTTTCTTAGTTCTACATAATTCCTCCTCTCTGTCCTCATAGGGTTGGAGGGTCTGGGAATTTCATAAAAATGTCTTCATTGGTGATTTCTTTTTTCTCCATTTCGATCGTAATCAAAGTCCCTGGTTTCCCCCAAAAAAGGCTAAGAGCTTGCTCTTTTGCTTTCCTTGTTTGTTGCCTCTCCAAAATTTTTCCTCCCCTTGGACTTCATTGATCGTTTTTTCCCCTCCGTTCTGGATTTCTCCATCTTGTTCACCATAGTACTGGGCACACAAGGCTTCCATGTTGTAGATCTGGTCAGAGATCTGATTGTACTCTTGTAGGGTCCCTTTTTCCGCTAAGTTGTTTGTCGCCCATTCTTTCTCCTCCTCGTCCACTTTTATGATGTTATTTTCTGGCTCTAAGTAAAAAGGAGACAAATCCATGAATTTCATAAAAATTTTATAAATATATATGTAAACTATAAAATTATCAAAGAAGCTAAGATATAAGTCAATATTCCTAATTGCTATAGGATTTCCTACCTCTGGTGTGCACCATAGTGAAGTGACTGGGTCCTGAAATTTCTTCGTTGGTGATATATGTTCCCCTACATTTCAGATCTGCAATCCATGTCCATGGCTTCCTAAGACAGGCTAAGAATTTGATCTTTCTTCTTTTCTTAGCTTTATCTGCCTCCTTGCCATCATGTTGCACTTCATTGTTCAGTTTACCTTCTTCGTTTTGGATTTCTCCATCTTGTCCACCATAGAACTGGGCACACGAGACTTTCATGCTGTGGATCTGGTCATAGACCTGAGGGTATTCTTGTGGGATTGCTTGTTCCACAAAGCTGTCTATCAGCCATTCTTTCTCCTCCTCATCCACTTTTATGATGTTATTTTCTGTCCCTGTGTAAAGAAGAGACATTTAGATCTAGGAACTTCATAACAATTTCAAGATTGTAAGGCCGCATCCCCACGGCACAGAACAAATACCGGTCGGTTTATTTGACCGGTATTTGCACTGTTTTCGGGCCATGCACAAGGCCACAGGGTGATGGCTTTTCTCCGCTATTAGTGGAGAAAAGCCCTCCCCCTTCACATAGACATGCTCATATTCTGTCCGAAAACCGGTCGGAAGAATGAATATGTTCTATGATTTTCGGACTGCCGGAGGTCTGAAAAACCACTGGGTGGAAAACCTGTGCAGTGGAGACTGCTGCGTGGGTTTTCCGTAGACCTCCATTTTAAAGTTTGTCAGCTGGTTTGCAACCGTTTTTACCAAACCGAAAACCGTCTGAAAAACTGGCTGCAAACCCGTGCTGAGGGGACAAGCCCTAGGAATCCATACTGTTCCACAACAGAAGACCATGAAATAAAGTCACAGAATAGAACATGGAAGCTCCAATTTGTAGCCACCTTAGAAAATACGCTGACCCCATACAGGAACATTTTCAGTGTCCCTGAACTCACAAATATGTCCATTACCTCCATTTTGTCCCATATGATGTACACTTAGTAAGCACATACAGTAAGAAAGAATCTCATAGAAGTGAGTACACCCCTCACATTTTTGTAAATATAGTATTTTATCTTTTCATGGGACAACACTGAGATATGACACTTTGATACAATGTAATGTAGTCGGTGTACAGCTTGCATAACAGTATAGATTTGGTATACACTCAACATAACAGAGCACACAGCAATCAATGTCTAAACCAACCGCTGGCAACAAAAGTGAGTACACCCCTAAGTGGCAACAAAATTGAGTACACCCCTAAGGGCTTGTTCACACGACGTCTTTGTGATCCGTTTTACGGATCCGTAAAACGGATCCGTAAAACGGATCTAACAATTGTCAATGTGATTAACATTGCTTTCAATGGCAAACGCGCATCGCTGTTCACACGAGTGATTGCCGATGCGCTTTTCGCGATCCGCTTTTCGGATCCGTTTTAAGAATTGACATGTCAATTCTTCTTGCGTTTTACGCAAGAGAACATTCCCCATAGGAAATAATGGAGTGCGCTTTTGGCATCCTGAAAGGGTCCGGAAAAATTTGGGTTTTTGGG
>JAODAL010037464.1:0-40346 GCA_025379985.1 Phyllomedusa bahiana
TAAGATTGTTTATATAAACTAGACAATCCCTTGAAGAGTGAAAGTCCAACCATAAATAATATATATTTTTTAATCTAACTAAGTTTTATATTAGATCAAAACCGGCTTGTTAAGAAAGAAAGAAAAAGAAAAGAGGTGCTTTCTGGTATAATATATGAGTAGTAAAAGGGGACAATGTGCAAATATTAATGTACTCAGAGGAACAACACTCAAAGCAACTTATTTTAAGTGCAGTGGAGGGAGTCTAGCAGCTATCCTGTTGCGCTGCCTGTTCGGCTTGCAGGCAGGTAAAGTAGCTATGAAAAGGATCAATTTCCATGATAGATCAGCTGGAAAATCAATGGATTGTAAAATATACAGCACTTCTCCAAAAACATATATATAAATTTGATGTACCGGAATTGTAATTCAATTAACTTGCTTATTTATTAATAACAAAGACATACAGATGCAGGAAAATGGTTTCATGCGGAGAATGGACCTGATGAAGTGCGGCATTCTCCTTGTGAACTGCATTGTCCTTCATCTGTATGTCTCTGTTTTTAATGAGCTAGCAAACTAGTAAGTTACATGGGCTACCATTTCTGTATATCAAATTGAAAGCATTGTATATCCTGCAATCTACTGATATCCTAGCAGAACTGTATGGAAAACCAATCCATTGTCTACATGCCGAACAGGAAGCACAACAGCAGAGCTGCTAGACTCCCTACCATGAGAAGTCATACTCTCCATAGCTCCACTTCCTGTCTACATATCAAACAGGCAGGGCAACTGGATAGCTGTTAGACTCCCTACCATGGAAAGTGAACCTTTTCATAACTACACTCCCTGTCTATATGCTGAACAGGCAGAACAACAGGATAGCTGCTAGATTCCCTACAATGGAAAATGATCGTCTTCATAACTACACTCCCTGTCCAAATGCCCAACAGGCAGCACAACAGGATAACTGATAGACTTAAAATTATTAGGGTTGTTCTGAATAAAGTTCCAAATCCCCTCCATACAGCTGCAGCAAAGGTTACTTAGCAGAAATGTATTGCTGCAGTGGGACATTTTATCTCAGAAGCCATTGAAAACCATTGAAAAGGTTAAGATAAAGTCTCATGCCACAGGTATGGCAATTCATTAAAGGGGTTATCCTCCTCATTAAAAAATAATTTAAATAGCTTCAGGGCCCCAAATAAAATGGAAAAAAAAAACTTTTTCCGGTAGCCACTTCTTGGGGTGCATCTCTCTGGTCTTCTGTTGACTCCTCATCACTTCCAAACAAGGTTGTCAGTGGTTACGTGCCCCTAACTTCTAACACTGTTTGTAGCCGTTCATAAGTTAGGGGCATGTGACCTCTGTACCCAATTAGGGGCTTCGGCGGTGACTATACTATTCGTAAGGGACAGTATGTCAACAGAAATCTGGAGAGATGCGCTGCTGAAAGCGAGGATTGGGCAAGCCGAGTTTAACTTTATTTTTAATTTTTTACTTGGGACAAGAAGCTATATATATTACTTTTGAATGAGGTGGACAACCTCTTAAAATGTTCAGTCATGCCTTGCCACATCTATGGACATAGACTTAAATCATAACATGCCAGTTTTCTTCAGCTGCCACTAGGGGGAGCTTAGGAGCTTACTGCATACTGTTCTGCTTTTAGTCCATTCGTGGCAGCCAAAATGTTATCTTTGAAAACACTTCTGTGCAGGAAATTCGAAGCTATGTATCGGAAAAGAAGCACTGAAATCAATCTCAAAATAAAAAAAAAGTGAACAGTATAAAAGGTAGAAATTCACTTACAGATGCAGACTTGCGTAATCTTCAACAGGTTGGCTACTACGGATTTGCTCTCTGCCAACCTTTGAGGAAAAACAGTTGCTATTAGATAATGTATCCCTGGTTACCAGACTGTCAGATATAACAGTTCAAATCAAAGCTGGATTATCTCTATGCTGACTGTAGAGAAAGGAAAATGCAACATAAAAACAATCAAGATGTTCCATTTCCCTCAGGCTCTGAATTAATCAAATTGAAGTAAAAAAAAAAAAGAAAAGAAATCAGATTGAGATACAGCCTCCAGCACATCACTACTGAGTGACCTTATCATGAGCCACCTTGGAATCTCTACAGGACATACTAAATCTTCAAGGTGGCATATGGGATTATTAATGATACAAAATACCAACTTGACAAATAACTCCATACTTTTTCATAGCTCATAAATAATGAAGAGCCATTTGGTGATAAGATAATTGACCACAGCCTACTTTATTTAAGGATGAAATATGTGATGTTAAATACATTTTGTGATAAAAAGGGTACAGACTTTATTGGCTAACCAGAAACATTATGTTGGCAAGCTTTGAGAGAACAAGGGCTCCTCCATCAGGCAATGAATTATTGAAAGATAAGCACAACATTTGTACATCATTGAGATAACCCAAAGCAATAAAACTTTGTTACAGATGAAGAAGCTATAGAGGTGTTGACCTAGGAGCATAGAAACCTGGAGTTAGTTTGGCATATGGGTACAAGGAGAATTTCTGCAATAGGTTTTTACTCCCAGTATTAAGTTGAGTCCTCACGTCAATGATTGGAATAGTATTACCAGTTTGCATTCACAAAATTCAAACTGAAAGTTCAAACTAACAAGAACATTAACATCATTGAGCCAAGGGCTTTGTCTAACACCTGGATTTATGGATACACGTTACATGGACACAAATGGCCACATGTATGAACCTGTTTAGGTCTAAAACTCACTCTTTTGCCCATAGGTTACTATGGGCAAAAAGTGAATTTTAGATCCAAGAGAAGTAGTATTTTCTATGCAGACCCACACAAGCTTATGATAAAGAACTAAACTGACTCTTCCAGATCTTTGCATTTGGATTTCATAATGTATATTGCCCTTCCATCTGTAACAAAAATGATTGTTGCATACATATAGAAATAATATTTATAAAGAGCAGCGAACAGAACATTTGTGGTGTAGTGTTTAAAGGGGCATGTAGGAAAACGGTCTAGATCTAAGATTTTCTTTGTTGCACATAGCAACCAATCAGAGCTCCCCATTCATTTTTTCAGAGCACTATATGATTGGTTGCTATGGGCAACATAGAAAGTCTTAGACCTAGATAGTTTTCATATATGAGGCCCTAAAAATAAAAAAATGTTGATTTAACATAGAAAATCCTTTTTTCCCCACTGTCATTGGGGTTTGGAAGCAACTTACAGAGCCGGGACGATGGGTAGGCGAACAGAGTCCATCGCCTAGGGCGCCTCCCTCTGCCTGCAACTAGGGGGCGCAGGCATGGAGCCGGCTCAGGAGGTGAGCCAGCTCCATACAGGGCAGCTCTCTGCTGTATCTCTATACAGCAGGGAGCAGAGAGCAGAGCGATTTACTTCCACCCCCCTCCTTCTTCCCGGTGGTGGCAGTGACTAAGGAGAGACAAATAACAATCGATCTCTCCTAACATGTTTTCTCCCCGTGACAGTTTCCTGTCACATGATTGTCCAGTGCATGCTGGGAAGAGTGGGCGGAGCTTCGCCCCCCTGTTCCCAGCGGAGTACTGGCACAGCAAGTGCTCAGTGAGCCTCACAGAAGAGGTCAGTGGGTGTGTGGGGTGGCGGAGACGAGCTACAGGGAGCGACAGTGAGGCGGGGGGGCTGAGGTGTGTGAGGGGAGGCTACACTGAGGGGGGGCTGTGGTGTGTGAGGGGAGGCTACTCTGAGGGGGGGGGCTGTGGTGTGTGAGGGGGGCTACAGTGTGGGGGCTGTGGTGTGTGAGGAGAGCTACAGTGAGTGGGGCTGTGGTGTGTGAGGGGAGCTACAGTGAGGGGCTGTGGTGTGTGAGGGGAGCTACAGTGAGGGGGGGGCTACAGTGTGGGGGGGGCTGTAGTGTGTGAGGGGGGCTACAGTATGTTGGGGGGTGTGGTGTGTGAGGGGGAGCTACAGTGTGGGGGGGCTGTGGTGTGTGAGGGGGAGCTACAGTGTGGGGGGACTGTGGTGTGTGAGGGGGGGCTGTAGTGTGAGAGGGGAGGCTGTAGTGTGAGAGGGGAGGCTGTAGTGTGAGAGGGGAGGCTGTAGTGTGAGGGGGGAGGCTGTAGTGTGAGGGGGGAGGCTGTAGTGTGAGAGGGGAGGCTGTAGTGTGAGGGGGAGATTGTAGTGTGAGAGGGGAGGCTGTAGTGTGAGGGGAGGCTGTAGTGTGAGAGGGGAGGCTGTAGTGTGAGAGGGGAGGCTGGAGTGTTAGGGGGAAGCTGTAGTGTGAGAGGGAAGGCTGTAGTGTGAGAGGGGAGGCTGTAGTGTGAGGGGAGGCTGTAGTTTGAGGGGGAGGCTGTAGTGTGAGAGGGGAGGCTGTAGTGTTAGGTGGAGGCTGTAGTGTGAGGGGGAGGCTGTAGTGTGAGAGGGGAGGCTGTAGTGTGAGAGGGGAGGCTGGAATGTTTGGGGGAAGTTGCAGTGTGAGAGGGGAGGCTGTAGTGTGAGGGGAGGCTGTAGTTTGAGAGTGGAGGCTGTAGTGTGAGGGGGAGGCTGTAGTGTGAGGGGGGAGGCTGTAGTGTGAGAGGGGGGCTGTAGTGTGAGAGGGGAGGCTGTAGTGTGAGAGGGGGAGGCTGTAGTGTGAGAGGGGAGGCTGTAGTGTGAGGGGGAGGCTGTAGTGTGAGAGGGGGAGGCTGTAGTGTGAGAGGGGAGGCTGTAGTGTGAGGGGGAGGCTGTAGTGTGAGGGGGGAGGCTGTAGTGTGAGGGGAGGCTGTAGTGTGAGGGGAGGCTGTAGTGTGAGGGGAGGCTGTAGTGTGAGAGGGGAGGCTGTAGTGTGAGAGGGGAGGCTGGAGTGTTAGGGGGAAGCTGTAGTGTGAGAGGGAAGGCTGTAGTGTCAGAGGGGAGGCTGTAGTGTGAGGGGTAGGCTGTAGTTTGAGGGGGGAGGCTGTAGTGTGAGAGGGGAGGCTGTAGTGTTAGGGGGAGGCTGTAGTGTGAGAGGGGAGGCTGTAGTGTGAGAGGGGAGGCTGTAGTGTGAGAGGGGAGGCTGTAGTGTGAGAGGGGAGGCTGGAATGTTTGGGGGAAGTTGCAGTGTGAGAGGGGAGGCTGTAGTGTGAGGGGGAGGCTGTAGTGTGAGGGGGGAGGCTGTAGTGTGAGGGGGGAGGCTGTAGTGTTAGGGGGGAGGCTGTAGTGTGAGAGGGGAGGCTGTAGTGTGAGAGGGGAGGCTGTAGTGTGAGGGGGAGGCTGTATTGTGAAAGGGGAGGCTGAAGTGTGAGAGGGAGGCTGTAGTGTGAGAGGGGAGGCTGTAGTGTGAGAGGGGAGGCTGTATTGTGAGAGGGGAGGCTGTAGTGTGATAGGTAGGCTGTAGTGTGAGAGTGGGGAGGCTGTAGTGTGAGAGGGGAGGCTGTGTGTCGGAATCGTGTTTTTTTTTCCCATTCCGCCTAGCTGGGGGTGGGAGGTGGGCGCAGGCAGTATGTGTTAGGTTAGGGCTGATCTTTTTTTTGGAGGGGAGGGGGCATTGGCCTAATTGCCTAAGGCACCAAAATGCCTTGTCCTGCCCCTGGCAACTTATTCTCCTAGCCCTATTGAAATAAACACGTACTTGTTCAGCCAAGCTGAACATGCATATTTGGGGTAGTTGTGAGACATAGCTGACTTGGGTCAAGAGATCCAATGGCTTACCTGTCCGTGCCAAATCCCAATGACTTGCTGTTGCTGGCCTCATGCTAAACCATCCCTCTTTGGGAAAGACAACTTGGCATCAAAACAAAATAACACAATAAAAATACATTAGATTGGTATGTATTTAAAGATGAATATAATACTTTAAATGGATCCCTCCATGATAAAGGATAAGTAGTATTTTCTGTGCAGACTCACAGAAGCTTCTGACAATGTGATCAAATATTCATATGCTAAAAGCATTCTGCTAGGACAATACCATGGATTTTAACACTGTAGAAAAGACTGTAGCTAACATATGGGAATAAATATAGGTGGATGCTGAATTTTTAAGACACTGTCAAGAGTTACATTTTAATGTATACATTTCTGACAATAAGCACTTTCAATAAAATGTTATGTTTACAGACATATGACATATCTGTATTTGTAAATATTTGACATCTTAAAATATCCCAGTATTGTTCTTTTTCTTTTGAGTTTATTTCTTTTCCTGTAGGTTTGTGTTAATTTTTATGTAGGCTATGTTTTTTTTTGTAATTTCTGAAACCAAAATACATGTTAGTAGAATGCCACACAAGCTAGATACGTTCAACAGTAATTGTGTGTGATTATATCAGACAAGTAACATTTCTAGTGACATTTTCTTTCTGGAAGATAATGTGTTCTGTTTATTCTGGGTATTAAGCATTCACTTACCCACCCAGTCCCTAAAGAGACTACAGCCTAAAAATCAGAATAGGCAGATATTTAAGAAGGAATGTTAAGGCTGCTATATGATATAAAGTAGAAAAATGTCATCCTTATGCTATGCTGTTCTCTGTAAGCTGACAACAACAACCAGTCTACTTTATCAGAAGACCCCAACAGAATATTATGAAATATATATATTGCATATTCAACATCACACAATAGTTGGACCCTCCTAATCAGATGGAGCAGAAAGACCTTGTAATTAATTGCCCCCAGCATCATTTTCTTGTATTGCTATACCCTTTTGTGCTAAAATGGCAGGTTCTGGAGATTGAATCTTTGCCCATGTCTTAAACTCCCGTCCCCCCATTTTTCCCCCAGTAAAATAGGGGATGAAGCTAAACTTGGCTGGGGTCCTGCTCCATGTGTACCATGTATATAACAGCTTCATGTCCTTTCTACATACTGTAATGTGGCAATATACAGTCTCTTGTTGACTGTAAGGCTATCTCTACACAGCACAGGGGAACCATTGGATTTTCGGAAGTTTTAGTATTTTGAAACCGCTGAAAATCTGACGGAAAAATGTCCATATAAAGTTTAATATAAAAAACGACTTGTAGTCTACACAGGTCATTCCTTTTTAGGGCGCCAGCGGTTTTAGGAACATGTTCTAAAATCTGACGGAGTCCACAGGAAAATTTACTATTAAAGTCTATGTAAACCGCCGGACGGTTTTTGGATGGTATTTCAGCATTTTTGGGCGAGTTTTTTGGGTGGTTCTGCTGAAAAACTGGCCAAGTATTTAAACAAAATATATGAATTTTGCATGCATTAAAAATTGCCTGAAAAAACATTCAAAAGAACCAGACCAAAAACCATGCTAAAAACCTCAACAACAAACTAAAAACCACCCAAACAACTTGTTGGAAACCCAGCAGATTTGGACAAAAAAAAATTGACAAAATACTCAGGTTCAAAACAGTTTTAAGGTTTTGTTTTTCGATGAGTTTTTTGTCCTATGCTGTGTAGACCTAGCCTACAATTGGCTAATTTAGAAATTAGTCATAATAAAAAGCTGGCTAGTTCTCTGGTACATTCTATTCTTGCTTATCTGGTACAGATCAGTGCAGCATGTGGATTTGCCTGGCATATGGTAACCTCTCTACCTTCTTACAACATGCTTCCAAAGCCACAAACTACAATGCCAACATTTAATTTAATCATCATTTTTTTTTAAATATATTCCCAATACAGAAATGTATCCACATAACAATAAATAAGTTTGTCTAATATAGCAGATCTGTACACATTTACAATTACCTGTTAAACTTAATTGCATGATATGTCACAAGCCAAGTACAGATGTAGAAGTGCTGATCTCGTCTTTATAATTTTAAGTGTTTCTGTCGGTCCCTGTCTCCAATACACAATAAACGCTAAGACCAATTTCACAAGACATCAGGAATCTAGAGTAAACTCATGCAAACCTGGACAGAATATACCCCGTGGCTACTTATGTTCAGTTATAAAGATATACTGTAGCACATTCACCTCGAATACTATGTCAAACCACAGATAACATATCTCATGGTCTGCAGTGGTATATGACAAACATGACAAACACTGCTGTACTATATATAGGATTCCCTATATATATATACAGTTGAAACCAGAAGTTTACATACACTATTTATAAAGACAGATATGCATGTTTTTCTCACTATCTGACATGAAATCTGAATAAACCTTATCCGTTTTAGGTCAATTAGGATTACCAAAATTATTTATATTTGCCAAATACCAGAAAAATGAGAGAGTGAATTTTTTAAGGCATTTTTATTACTTTCTGCAAAGTCAAAAGTTTACATACATTTTATTAGTATTTGGTAGCATTGCCCTTAAACTGTATGTCTTGGGTCAAACATTTTGGATATCCTTTCACAAGCTTCTCACAAATAGTTGGTAGTAATTTGGACCATTCCTCCTGACAGAACTGGTGTAACTGAGCCATGTTTGTAGGTCGCTTTGCTTGCACCTTTTCAGCTTTTCCCATACATTTACAATAGGATTGAGATCAGGGCTTTGTGATGGCCAACCCAAAACATTGACTTGGTTATCCTTAAGCCACTTTGTAACCAGTTTGGCAGTATGCTTTGGGTCATTGTCCATTTGGAAGACCCATTTCTGCCCAAGTTTTACTTTCTTGGTTGATGTCTTGACATGTTGCTTCAGTATTGCCACATAATCTTCTTCCTCATGATGTCATATATTTTGTGAAGTGCATGAGTCCCTCCTGTAGCAAAACAACCCCACAACATGATGCTGCCACACGCATGTTTCACAGTTGAGATGGTGTTCTTAGGCTTCCAAGTTCTTCTCTTTTTTCCTCCAAAGCTAATGATGGTCATTATGGCAAACTGTTCAATTTTAGTTTCATTAGACCACAGGACATGTCTCCAAAAATGTAGGTCTTTGTTCCTGTGTGCATTTGCAAACATTAATGTGGCATTTATATGTCTCTCTGAAGTAATGGCGTCTTCCTGGCAGAGTGGCCTTTCTGCCCATATTGATACAGTACTCGTTTCACTGTGGATAATGGCACAATCTTACCAGCTTCCGCCAGCACCTTCACAAGGTCTTTTGCTTTTGTTCTTGGGTTGATATGCACATGTTGGACCTAAGCACGTTCATCTCTAAGACACAGAACCCATCTCCTTCTTGAGCAGAATGATGGCTAGACATCCCCATCTTGTTTGTACTTGTGTATAATTGTTTGTACAGATGAACAAGGCACCTTCAAGTATCTGGAGATTGCACCCAAGAATGATCCAGACTGAAATGAAAGAAACACAATCTTCCAAGGTCTGAAGGGTCCATGCAAGATGTCATGGGGTAAGGATGATTCTGAGAAGGGTCAGTAATATTCCCAGAAATACAAAGGAGGACTTGGTCAATGAAATGAATAGAGCTGTAACCACAGTCTCAAATATTACCACTAGTAACACACTATGACATCATGGATTAAAATTCTGCAGGCCATGCATGGTCCCCCTACTCACACAAGCACATGTCAAGACCTATTTGAAGTTCACCAAAGACCATTTGAATGATCCAGAGGAGGCATGGGAGTAGGTCCTGTGGTCAGATGAGACCAAAATATACTTTTTGGTGTCAACTCCACTCGCCGTATTTGGAAGTAGAAGGATGAGTACAACCCCAAGAACATAGTCCCAACCATAAAACCTGGGGGTGGAAACATCATACTTTAGTAGTGCTTTTCTGCAAAAGCGATAGAACCACTGCACCATATTAAAGGGAGGATAGATGGGGCCATGTATCATGAGATTTTGGCCAACAACCTACTTCCCTCAGTAAGAGCATTGAAGATGGGTCGTGGCTGGGTCATTCTCCAGACGTGAACCCAATCGAAAATCTTTGGAAGGAGCTGAAACTCAGGTTAGCCCAGCGACAGCCCCAAAACCTGAAAGATCTGTAGAAGATCCATATGGAGGAGTGGGCCAAAATCCCTGCTGAAATGTACAAACTTGGTCAAGAATCACAACAGACGTCTGACTTCTGTAAGTGCAAACAAAGGTTTCTGTACTATTTAGTTCTGTTTATATATATATACACTACGCCATTATATTAGGTACCCTGTCAAATCTCGTTAACACTTATATTTATAATCACCATATCACATGGCGGCCACCAGGCACTTATTAGGAACCCCTGTCCAACTGCTCTTTAAACCCAACTTAATTTCTAATCAGCCAATCACATGGCGGCAACTCAGTGCATTTAGGCATGTAGACATGGTCAAGACAATCTCCTGCAGTTCAAACCGAGCATCAGTATGGGGAAGAAAGGTGATTTGAGTGCCTTTGAACGTGGCATGGTGCCAGAAGGGCTGGTCTGAGTATTTCAGAAACTGCTGATCTCCTGGGATTTTCACGCACAACCATCTCTAGGGTTTACAGAGAATGGTCCGAAAAAGAAAAATCATCCAGTGAGCGGCAGTCCTGTGGGCGGAAATGCCTTGTTGATGCCAGAGGTCAAAGGAGAATGGGCAGACTGGTTCGAGCTGATAGAAAGGCAACAGTGACTCAAATTGTCACCCGTTACAACCAAGGTAGGCAGAAGAGCATCTCTGAATGCACAGTACAGCGAACTTTGAGGCAGATGGGCTACAGCAGCAGAAGACCACACCGGGTGCCACTCCTTTCAGCTAAGAACAGAAAACTGAGGCTCCAATTTGCCCAAGCTCATCGAAATTGGACAGTAGAAGATTGGAAAAACGTTGCCTGGTCTGATGAGTCTCGATTTCTGCTGCGACATTCGGATGGTAGGGTCAGAATTTGGCGTCAACAACATGAAAGCATGGATCCATCCTGCCTTGTATCAACGGTTCAGGCTGGTGGTGGTGGTGTCATGGTGTGGGGAATATTTTCTTGGCACTCTTTGGGCCCCTTGGTACCAATTGAGCATCGTTGCAACGCCACAGCCTACCTAAGTATTGTTGCTGACCATGTCCATCCCTTTATGACCACAATGTACCCAACATCTGATGGGCTACTTTCAGCAGGATAATGCGCCATGTCATAAGCTGGAATCATCTCAGACTGGTTTCTTGAACATGACAATGAGTTCACTGAACTCAAATGGCCTCCACAGTCACCAGATCTCAATCAAATAGAGCATCGTAGGTATGTGGGGTAACGGGAGATTCGCATCATGGATGTGCAGCCGACAAATCTGCGGAAACTGTGTGATGCCATCATGTCAATATGGACCAAAATCTCTGAGGAATGCTTCCAGCACCTTGTTGAATCTATGCCACGAAGAATTGAGGCAGTTCTGAAGGCAAAAGGGGGTCCAACCCGTTACTAGCATGGTGTACCTAATAAAGTGGCCGGTGAGTGTATATTATATATAAATATATATATATGCAGTACAGACCAAAGGTTTGGACACACCTTCTCACTCCAACAGTTCTGTATTTTCATGACTATAAAAATTGTAGATTCACACTGAAGGCATCAAAACTATGAATTAACACGTGTGGGATTATATACTTCTCAAAAAAGTGTGACACAACTGAAAACATGTCTTATATTCTAGGTTCAAAGTAGTTACCTTTTGCTTTGATTACTGCTTTGCACTCTCTTGACATTCTCTTGATGAGCTTCAAGAGGTAGTCACCTGAAATGGTTTTCACTTCACAGTTGTGGCCTGTCAGGTTTAATAAGTGGTATTTCTTGCCGTATAAATGGGGTTGGGATCATCAGTTGTGTTGTTCAAAAGTCAGGTGGATACACAGCTGATAGTCCTACTGAATGGACTGTTAGAATTTCTATTATGGCAAGAAAAAAGCAGCTAAGTAAAGAAAAACGAGTGGCCGTCATTACTTTAAGAAATGAAGGTCAGTCAGTCCGAAAAATTGGGAAAACTTTGAAAGTGTCCCCAAGTGCAGTGGCAAAAACCATCAAGCGCTACAAAGAAACTGGCTCAAATGAGGACCGCCCCAGGAAAGGAAGACCAAGAGTCACCTCTGCTGTGTAGGATAAGTTCATCCGAGTCACCAGCCTCAGAAATCGCAGGTTAACAGCAGCTCAGATTAGAGACCAGGTCAATGCCACACAGAGTTCTAGCAGCAGACACATCTCTACAACAACTGTTAGAGGAGACTGTGTGCAGCAGGCCTTCATGGTAAAATAGCTGCTAGGAAACCACTGCTAAGGACAGGCAACAAGCAGAAGAGACTTGTTTGGGCTAAAGAACACAAGGAATGGACATTAGACCAGTGTGCTTTGGTCTGATGAGTCCAAATTTGAGATCTTTGGTTCCAACCACCGTGTCTTTTTCCCGATGAAAAAAAAAGGTGAACAAAGGACTTTACAGGCCGGGTTTTCCCACCATAAAAGCATGGAGGGGAGGTGTGAGGGTTTGTGGAGGTCTTTGTGGTGACACGTTAAAAATTTATTAAAAAATTGGGAAGGAAATTTACTAAACCCAGTTGGTTCCCACAGCTCTTGCAGCGGCATGCTATTCCATCCGGTTTGGTTTAGTTGGACCATCTTTTATTTTTCAACGGGAAACTGCCCCCAAAAACCACCTCCAGCTGTGAAAGGGGGATATTTGCCCAAGAAGGAGAGGGGGGGGGGTGCAGCCGGGATGACCGGGGCCTCCCCAGTCACCAGACCGAACCCAATCGAGATGGTTTGGGGTGGGGCAAAGGGCCAAAAATTGTAAGCATTTTGGGGGAAACCCCTTCAGGATTTTGGAAAGACCTTTCCCCAGGTGTTACCTTTTGAAGCTCATCAAGAAATTTCCCAAGAGTGTCCCAAAAGCAGTAATAAAAGAAAAAGGTGGGGTACGTTTGGAGCTGGTTGGGAGTTTTTGGGTTTTGGGGGACAAATAGGCACCCACCTAAAGGGGAAGGGTAGTCGACTTGCCAGAGGCAGTAACGTGGGGGCGATTCAGTTTTTCGAGGAGCAGGCAGCAAGCGTAGTTTTGGGGGGTTTTAAGGGGGGGGCCGGGAGGTCGGAATTTGCGGGGCGATGTCAGTTTTCGAGGAGCAGGCGAAAGCGTAGTGGGGAAGGAAAGAAAAGGGGCGAAGCAAAATAGAAAAACGGTGCCAGCAAACGGGAAACAGGAGAATTTTTAAATAGCAAGCACAAAAACCCCACGGGGAGGAAGTTCAAGGCGGGGTTTTTTAAAATGGAAGTCCAGGGGTGGACCCAAAATGATTCACGGGGCAAGGCTGCGAAAAAAAGGGATAAAAAGGGTTTCACCCAGGAAAGCTGTCCAAAGGACCAGATGTCAGTGGCGGGTTTCCCGGTTTGGGGGATTAAGGGCCCAGGAGATCGAATCCGACATTGCCCCTCCTTCGGGAAATGCCTCGGGGGACTTCGGGGGGCCGGGGTTTTTTTCTGGATGTCTTGATAAAAGGGCCCTTTTTGTAAGTTTTGGACCCTTGAACATTTTTTTGGTTCCCATGAATTTTCCTTGGTCCATCCCCTTCCATTGCACAAGATATTGCAATTGTCCTTGAAAATTCTAGAGCCCAAAAATTTTTTTTCCCACCTTGTATTTTTCCCTCCCCTTGGATTTTAACTGGTGCAGGAAGTGGTGATTTTTTCCCAAAAAAAGGTTTTTGGTTGAATGGTTTTGGGAAAGGGACCCCGGGAAAAATGGAGGGGATTTTAGTTTTTTAGGAAGTTTTAGGGGGGAAAGCCATTTGGGTTTAAATTTTTTTGACAAAACCTGGAAAGGTTATAAAATTTCTGCCCCCCTTTTTTGGGTGGGGACAGGGATTTTTTTAGATTTTTGTAGAAACCCAAACCTTATCCCCAAATTTTTAAAAAAGTTGGGGGGGGCCTTGCGATTTTTAAATTCTGCTGATTTTTTATTTCTTTTGAGCTTCTGTAGGTTTCTTTTTTAAATTTTTTCCTGAGTTTCTTTCAATTTAGTTAATCTGGGGGGGTTAACAGCAGGAATAGGTGTACTTATTGGTAGTTTGGGAATAAAGATTTGGTGAAACCCCAAAGTTAGCATAAAACGGGCTTTGTGATGTAAAAGTTTTTTTTGGGCATTGTGTAGGCAAATTTTTTTTGCAGTTGGCAAATAGTCCACCCAGTATTTTGGAGGTAGGAAATAAAAAACGCAGGTATTGTTCCAAAGTTTGTTTAGTCCTTTCATTCTGGCATTAGTTGGGGGATGAAAACGGTAGAGAGTTTTACAGGGGTCCTAAAGGTTGTACAAAATTTTTTCCCAAAATGTGATGTAAATTGTACACCTCTATCTGAAACCCCATTGTCAGGAAAAACCTGCGGGCCAAAAATTTTTCCTTGCCTTCAATTTCTGCATTTTTTTCAGCAGAAAAAGGGTTTCCTTATTAGGGAAAGGGGCCATTTTAGAAAGCCCGGGTCCACAAAAACCCAAGGATGGTAGTCTTTTTCCTTAGAGGGGGGAAGACCCACAATGAAATCCATAAAAATTGACCCCAGGGTTGGAGGGAAAATGGAAGGGTTTGAAAAAAAAACCTAGGGAGGGGGGGAATCGTTTTTCCCCTTTTTTTGGGTGCACATGTTAAGCAGGGGGAGACTTTTACTTTTTAAAATCTTTTAAACAATTGGCCACCAAAATGAAGAAGCAGTAGTTCAAAAATTTTTTCGAGGACCCCAAAAGTGACCTCCCAAGCTTCGAATCATGGAAAAATTTTTGAGGACTTCAAGTCGTGGGAAATTCGGTACATTAACCTTGTTCCTGCCTCAAAACCCATCTTTGAAAAAAAGATCCAATCTTAGAAGGAGGGTTTAAAAAAAAGGGGGTCATTTTGGAAATCCATTTTAAACCTTTTTGGGAAAGTTCTTTGGAGTCAAGTTTTCCTAAAAAATTTTTTTTGGCGACAAAATAGTGGACTCTTTTTTTAGCCCTTTCTCCTGTGGTTAAAGAAAAGGAACCCGGGAAAAAGCATCCCCCTTGCCTTTTCTTAAACCCTGGTCGAAAAGAAATAATAAAATTTAAAATCTGGAGAAAAATAAGGGCCCCCCGGCCCTGTTTCCCGATAAATTCTTAGCTGTAGGGGGTGAACAAAAAATTTTTGTGGTCCGTAAGTAAAAATTTGGGGGATGTTTGGGGGCTCTTCCCAAAAGATGTCCCCATTCGGAGAAGGAAATTTTAAAGGGTAACATTTCTTTATTCCCAATGTCTGTTTTTTCTGAAGAGGAATGGTTGAGAAAAAAATTGAAAAGGATAAAAGTTGCTTTTTTGTCCCCAACTTTTGGAAAAAACCGTCCCAAAGCAGATTTCTGAGGCGTCTACCTCAACAAGGGAAAGGTAACTCAGGTTTTTGGATGGAAAAGTATGGGAGCGGAAGTAAAGTTCGTTTTAATTTTTTGAAGGCTACCCTCTTCTGGGGACCAAGAGAAAAGCCTTTGTTTTCTTTGTGGCAAAGGGGATTGGCAAAAGGATCTTGGGAAAAATTTTTATGAATCTCCTGTAAAAATTTGCAAACCCCAAAAATCGTTTAAAAATCCTTTTAAGTTTTTTTGGAGTGGGCCCTTCCCCCCCACAGCTTTGTTTTTAAATGGGGTTCCCTACTTAGGCCCTTTGGGGGATGATATATCCAAGGAAAAATTGGGAAATTTTTGTTTGGTTTAAACTCACATTTTTTCCCGTTTGTATAAAGTTTTTTATCCCTTTGTGGGTTTCCCGGATGTTTTAACCTGTTGGAAGTTCCTCCAAGGGGTTTTTGGGAAAAAATTTTTGAATATCATCGAGGTACACACCACAAAAAATTTTATTTTTTTTTGGAAGTCCGGGAAAAATCATTAAGGGAAATGTGGAAAGTTGCGGGCATTACACAGGGCCCAAAGGGCATTTTTTAGGTATTCAAAAAAGTCCCTTTTTGGTTTTTAAAGGAGTCTTCCCCCTCATCTTCCCGGACGAATGCGTATGAGATTGTTGGCCCCTCTTAAAAACCAGTTTGGTAAAATCTTGGCAGAAAGGGGGTCTTTTCAGCAACTGGGGGAAATTTAAAGGAAGGGATAAACGATTTTTAATAAATAATTTTATTTTGTTCTTGTAGTCAATAAAATTGGGGCAAAGGGGTTTAGTCTTTCTTTTTCAAAAAACAAGGGGGTGCCCAGTGGGGGTGAGGAAAGGGGAAAATGAAGCCTTTTTTTTAAATTCTAATTTAAATATTCCTGGGGGTATTTTAATTCCCGGTTTCGAGAGGTTGTAAAAAATTTGCCCAAAAGGGGAATTGGGGGGCTCCCGGAAGCAAATCGATGGGAATCTTAAAGGGCGGGTGGGGGTAATTTTATAGCTTTCCTTTTTTTAAAAGATTTGCTGAAAATGTTGATACTGAGGTGGGAAATTATCACAAATCTGTGGGAAATCTTGGAAAAAAAATTTTAATTGTTTTTTTTCCCGATGACTTTGGTGGGCAATTGTTCTTAAAAGTATCCCGAAGGGGAAGTAACAGTTTTGATTCCCAGTTGATAGAAAGGGGTTTGGATAGCAAACCATGGAATCCCTAAAAATTAAGGGGAAATTGGGAGGAAAAGGGGATGAAAAAATTATTTGTTTCATGATGATTAGGGCAAAATGGTTCCAGTTTAGTTGTTTTCAAGAGTTACGGACCCGAAAAGGTGATTCATAAAGTTTCCATATTTAAATTGGGTTTTGGATTTTTTTTTGCCCCGCAAATTTTTTTATCAAGTGCAAATTTGTAATCCCTGAAATTTCCCCCTGCCCCCGGAAATCCAAATGGCTGAAAATTTTCATTTTATGGGGTCCCAAATATGACTTGTATAGGGATGATGAAAAAAGGGATGGTGAGTGTTTTTTTTTTGTCTTGTCTACGTCCGGATGGTTGGTCTGCACAACAGAATTTTGGGGGGAGGGTTTAGAAAGATCAAAATTGCTTTTGTCTTTGGGCCCCTGGGCAGGCTATAGACCCCTGAATCTTGTTTGGGGCAGTTAAAGGATAAAGTTTTGAGCCCCCCAATAGAGGCAAAAAAATTTTTTTGTACGGGCCCCTCTTTTTTTTGTGCAGTTTTGCGGTTTTTGGGGAAAAATCAAACTGCATAGGTTTTAGGTTTTAGTTTAGGGCCCTTTTCTTGGTTTTTCAATGTGATTTTGGGTAAAGGGGTAGGTTTGGGGGCTGGTTTTTGAACACCCGCAGTCTTTCCCCTTTACGTTCAGCAAGCCTCTGATCAATTCTGAGGGACGCTTTAACAAAATCCCCAAAATTATCGGGGCCCCCAATCTGGGGAAGCTCATTTTCACCCGTTTTTTGATTAAACCGTCTAAATTGGCTCTTTGGTGCTTTTGGGAAATTCCTGGGGGGTTTTCAGTACCAGCGACGAAAATTTGCTGGGTACTCCGCCAGAGCGCGCCCCTTTCGGGAAAATTATGGGAATTTGGCCTCCGCTGTGGCCCCAACGATTTGGGTCATCAAAACACTTGGTTCATAGCAGTGATAAAGTATCTAAATCATTTGGGGGTCACAGTTCTTTTCCCTAAAGGGGAGGCCCCTGCAAGGGGGGGGGGGCTTCTTGTCAGAAGATTGAAAATAATTTGAAATTTTTTTTATTACTGGTGAAAGGGGGAGGCTGCAAACTGGAAAAAAAATTCAGGGTTGGTTAAGAATCCTTTGGAAATGGTGGTGAAAACCCCCTTAAAATTCGCAGGGGAGAGGCATGCGTTTTGGTTTTAATTTTGGCCCGCGTTACGATATCAAAAAGTTGCCTTTTAAGTCAAATTTTTTCCTTTTGTTGATCCAGCAACCCGGGTTGCCCCCTTTTTTAAAATTTTTTCCCATAAGTGGCACCCAAATTTCCCGGGAAATCAGCACTTGTGCCCAAGGGGGTTCAAACAGCTCCATTTTTGGGGGGGTTTTTCTGTCCCGATTTGGGGGGGTGGGTTAGAGTTTAGGTTGTGGGCTAATAGGCCCCACCCCGAAGGAAGCGTAGTGAAAAAGAGAGGTCAGTAAAGTGGGGCGATTTAGTCTTCGGGGGGAGCAGGCCGCAAGCGTAGTCGGTAAGCCCCGAGGTCGGTAAGTGCGGGGGTGTCGTCTTGAGGAGCAGGAGCAAGCGTTGTCGGGAAGGGGAAAACAAAAAGGTCGAAGCACAAAAGCATTAAAAGGGAGACAGCAACCCGGAAGGAGCAGTTATAGCAAGCACAATTTAACCCCCACATGGAGGAAAATTCAAGGGGGGCTTAAATAGGAAAATAGGGTTGGGGAACCCTGATGTCACAGGGCAAAGGGTGCGAAAACAAGGACCTAACAAGGTTCGCATGGAGCTGTCCAAAGGGCCAGATAGTCAGTGAGCCGGGTTAAAAGGTCGGGATAAGGGTCCAGGAGATCCCAATCCCCACAAAGGGGACTAATTTGAAAAACCTTGAATATAAAAAATAATTTCAGTGGGTTTTTTCACTTTTTTGTTAAGGGATGTAATTCCCCATGTAGTTTTTATGCCTTTTAGTGGGAAACTACAATTTTTAAAAAGTCTGAAAATCATAAAAATTTTTGGGGAAAGAAAGGTGTGTAAAAATTTCGGTTTTGTATGTATATATTAATAAAAAAACCCTTCCCAAACCCCACAGGGAAAAAAATCAAAACCCCCCAATTTTCCAGGCAAAAAGAAAGAAAGTAATGACAATAGCTGAAATCTATTGGTAATTAGAAAGTAATCCTGCCATAAAATAATGTAGACTGGTTTAACTGATGGCCTATAAAATGGTTTCAATTACCAGGTGACACAAGAAAAAATTTTGATTAAAACCCGAGAGCTGTTTTCAAGGCCTTTGCAACCTTTTTTGTTACAAAAAAATTTTTGATTTCATTGGTTGAAGAATAATTTCTAAACTACTGAGGGTTCCATTGAGCACTGTTGGGACAATAATTCAGAAGTGGAAAGAACTTAATTTTACCATAAACCTGCCACAAGCAGATGCTCACCAAAAGATTTCACACAGACAAATAAAAATAATTATCAGAATATTTGTAAAGAACTGAGGGCCAACTGTGGAGAACTAGAGAAAGACTTGGAATCAGCAGGTACAATTTTTTTTTAAAGAAAACAATAAGTAATGCACTCAACCTGCATAGACTGTATGCACACTCACCATACAAGACTCCATTGCTGAAAAAAAATGCAAGTTCAAATGCGTTTAAAGTTTCCTCAACAACGGTTTGACAGGTCTGTGAAATACTGGGAGAATATAGTCTGGTCAGAGGAAAGAAAAATTGAATTCTTTGGTTGCTAAAATACACGCTATGTTTGAAGGACAAAGGGCACCCCAAAAACACCATAACAGTGAAGTTTGGAGGTAGAAACATCATGGTGTGGGGCTGTTATTCAGCATACCACACTGGCAAACTTCACATAATTAAAGGAAGGATGAATGGACAAATGTTCTGAGTCAGTCTTGATAAAAATCTGCTGCCATCTATCAGAATGATGAAGATGAAACAAGGGTGGATATTTCCGCAAGACAATGATTCCAAACACACAGCCAAGAAAACTCCAACTGATTTCAGAGTAAGAAAATAAATCTGCTAGAATGGCCCAGCCAATCACCTAAGCTGAATCCAATAGAAAATCTGTGGAAGGAACTCTGGATTCATAGAAGGAGCCCAAGGAAATATATTTACAGGGTGAGTCAAAAGTCCCAGGACACCCTTTTATTTTAGAAATGAAAGGGAAAATGACAGTGAATGGGTGATCTTTTAGTCTATGTTCGAAACATGGACGGCATCTTTAAAGTCGCCATTTTGGATCTAGAGCAAGTTTTTTCCAATAGGAAGGTGGTCATGTAGCATATCAAAGTTATCAACAGAGATAATTCTCATGCAGGTTCATAACGCAATGGATCCAGTGCCTTCAGCTCTGTGTTCAGCATCAGGGACAACACATTGAATACGTCAAATACTGTAGCTGTGTTGTTGCAAATTTCTGTGTTGATAACACAAGGGATATTGAAAATCTAATTGTGCTAATTGATTTCTGAGACAATTCTGGTCTTCATTGATATGCTACACAAACACCTCCCCATTGGAAAAACTTGCCCTTGATGGAAAATGGCAGCTTTAAATATGGCGGACATGTTCCAGACATAGATTATAAGATAGATAGATAGATAGATAGATCACTTGCTGGGGTAATCAGATATGTCATTTTCCCTTTCACTTCTGAAATAAAAGGATGTCCTGGGACTTTTGACTCACCCTTTATTTATATATCTTAGTACAAATGGCATCCTTCTGCTTTCAGATAACACATGAGTGCATTAATAATTATATCTAAATATCATTTCATGTCTGACCTGATGGATACTATTTAGAGAATGACTCCTTTGAAGCAAGATAGCCAATTAAAAACATTAATCAAATAATTAACATTTTGTCATCCTGTCAGCCATGAAATATTGACCAGGTCTTTCTAATTTTATGTGCAATCTCCCCACTTTTCTGCTTCCCATTTGTTATCGCTGTAGCAATGGCAAAAGTTCATGAGATAATTTCATCAGATGAAAGTCATTACTTTATACCATATGTGCTTGTCTGTGTTATGTTAACCTACAAAACACGGCTTGACTTGAAAATTTTCAATCTCCTATTTAATCATGGAAAATCTTGAAGCAATTATAAGCATTTGTAAAGATGTTGCTTCTAAATGCTGAAACAAGAAAACTTAATACAAATCATAGCATAAAGCTCCATATTTGTACAAAGGGTGTATTTCAATACTGTACCTCAGATAACACAATTAACTTGTATTCTACAGATTTAGTTTACTTGGACTAGTATTCCATTAGTGCCATTGTTTTCATCACTGATGTAAAAGTCTTAGTGCAACTTCATGTATCCCTCCGCTATTCCTCTCCATTTTATGCACCAGGGGATATTAATAGAGCTCTTGCATTAATTCATAAAAGTGAAAAAATAATGGCACCTGATATTAAAAGAGGTTCCCTAAAGACATATATTAATGTGGATACAATAACGATATACTTGACATGCTCACACTGACACTGTTTAGTTTTAAAAACCTAGTAATAATGCACCTAAATAGAGCAGGAAAAGGTTGTTGGTATTGGTTGTGCCACTGAAGACATTTAGGTGATCAATGTCTGATTGCTGCAGGTCCCAACACAGGGACTTCCACTAATCGCTAAAACAGGGGCCTTGAGTTTCCATTCCTTTTCACAGCACTCGCAGCAAGAAAGGTTTTGAATGGAGCAGGGGCCGAACAATCACACTGCTGCTCCATTCAAAGTCTATGAGACCGAAGGAGACAGCCGGAAGCTGTATTTGTCTGTCTCTGAGCAGCAGTGCTCCTGTTTTACCACTGCTCTGTTCAAAAACATCCTTACTGCACAAGTGCATTGAGGAAGGGGAGTCTTGCCTATCCTGTGGATAAATATTAAGGGCGGCATGTATGAACGGGGCTGCGACAGATATCTGACGTCTTTGCAGCCCGATATCAGACGCAGCCCCGTTGGCTAAATGTTGAAACACCCGCACGCCATAACCAGGTGCACTACATAACGTCCGCGGCACTTTGCAATGTGCCTGATCTCGGGGGGCCTGCGGGAGGAGGGGTGCACTAGAACCGTAGTGAAGTTATAGATTTATACCTTCTCTACGGCATTCCTAAGCGAATTACTACTGGAACAGGTAAACCACTTTCAAAGTGGTATACCTGAGCCAGAAGTGTCATACTAGTGCTAGAATGCGCCTGATTTATGACCCGCTGTAGAGCAGGTTCATAAATCAGGCGCATTCTAGCTTATTATTATGCGCATGAAATTTGGCGTGTAAACGACAAGTTTCATACATGCCGCCCTAAATGTCTTTGGTGGCAAAACCCTTTTAAGCTTCAATACCAAACACAACTATGGACAAATTGGCAAAACTTCAGCAAAAGTTATATAGCCATCAATCAATACCTTTTAGGCTGCTCTGAACATGGTATACATCTATAGGGAACATTATACACATCTGATCTATAAAGTAGTATTATATAGAAAACATATGCAGACAACCATTAACACCCCTTGGTAGGTCAGCATAGAGTGAACCTATAACTAGTCTTTCTTAATGAAGTGTAAGCTCTGACAATTAAAATTCGCAACAGTAAGCTTGTGGTGGTAGCACTATGCAGAAACTGATACGGTTTCATACCCTTATCATATTAGTGTTTTGCATCTTTTATTTTGTAGACCCACACCATTCGCATTTTGTTTGCGACTGTTATTCTCTGTTATTTTTCTGTGTTTTTGTATCTTGAGAAGTTCAGAGCTTGAATTGAAGCAATGAACAGTGTTAACAGTTCGTGTTAAACTTGGCAATAGTGGAAATGAAATTAGGGAGACGTTATTGCAAGTTTATGGGAAAAGTACTATGGAGAAACCAACAGTTTATAAGTGGATTAAATGAGTTTCTAACGGCAGAGAAAGTGTCACTGATGGAGAGAGATCAGGACAGCCAACAACAAGCAGAACTGACAAAAACAGTTCGACAGGTAGTCAAAGTGTGTGTGGAAATTTTGAGTCAACTGTCAGGAGCACAGTGAAGATCAAGATCATAGCAAGTGATGATCAACAGAAAAACGGTTAGGAAAATCTTAATTAAAAATGTTGGCCGGAGGAAGATGTTTTCAAAAATGGTCCCTAAGAAGCTCACCAATCAAAAAAGTAAAGTAAAGTCGAAATTTGGGGTAGTGGAATATGGGTCTACTTTTATGATGTCTAAATGCGGCAAAGTTCTCAGGACTGCAGACTCTTCCCGACCAAAAAAGTCCCACCAGTATAAATTAAAAGTTAAAACAATGTTGCTAGTATTAGACATTAGAGGATTGTTCACTAGGAATTTGTACCAACTGGACAAACAGTCATCCAAGTATACTATTTGGAAGCGCTGAGAAGTCTTATTGAAAAAAATGACATGGAAACGATCCCTACTCTTGACTCAACATACCTGTGTTTAAATACTCTTCCTATCCACAAGATTTAGCCCTCAATTGTTTTTTTCTGTTCTAAAAGATGAAGGAAACTTTAAAAGGAAAGCATTTTGATGAAATTACTGAGATAAAAGTTAAAACAACAGCAGCACTAATGGGCATAACACAAAACCAGTTCCAAAATAGCTTTGAAGCATTGGTGAGGAACTGCCACCCATGCTTAGCTTACCAAGACTTTATTTTCAGACCTTGTATCATTGATATAGCTCCTTTTTTGAAAGGGTGTTCAGATGGTTCAAAATTCTCGTTAGTCTTTTAAGGCATAATTAAAAATAGGTAAAATAATCATACTTAACTCCCAGACATTGTTGTTCTGTCGCCACAGCTGTTCTGTTGATCCCGCCTTGCACATTCATTCTTCACGTGACTGGTGCAGCCAATCACATGAATGTAACGACTGCTGTCTGTGAATAGCTGCACCTGTCACATGAACAATGAATGGGCAAGGCTACTGCCAGGATCACCGGGATGATCGCGTCAACCGATCAATGACGTGTGGGGGTTAAGTACAATTCTTCTCTTTTTCATCATGCCCTAAAGGAATAATGAACATTTTGAGCTGTAGGAACACCCCTTTAAGCCTAAGGTTGGGGTCAAATGGTCTGGTAGCTGAGTGCAGGTCAAACCGTGGCCTCCAATGGCTGTACAAATTTGTCAGTGATATTGCTGTTTCATGGGCAAACTCATGCAGCCACTGGCAGCCATGGGGTTATATCTGCACACAGCTACCAGACTGTCCGATGCTAGCCTTACAGTAATAGTCCAGAACAGTGCCTGTTCTCAGTATTTTATTTTGAAAGGCCTCTTAGCCGAATATAGCCTGTATTTTACCGGCTACTTCTGGTGTTTTTGTCGCAGTGGAGGAAACAAATTCTCAATTCAGATTTCTCCTTTAGGGAAAATTAAACAGAGGACAGAGAGCCATAAAAAGTAATGCACTGTTGAGTGATTTGACAAATGCATTAGGTCCTCTTGAGGTCTTATGGGTTCCTTACCTGGGTAGCCTGATAGGGTGTTTATCAAGGGCTTTCCTAGTTACACAACCTTTTCAATCATTGCAATTAATTGTTATCATTAACTATTGTTGTACCTGTGTGAATATTTGTGTACTGGTCTGTATTAGTGTTGAGCAATTACGTTGGCCATCGACATCGGTCGATGGTCGATAGTCGGCCATCATCGACAAGATAGTTGATAGTCGGTAGTCGATTATGAGCGATGACCATTAAAGTCTATGGGAGAGCAACAACACCTTCATTCTTACACCCAAACAGGGCTGGAGAAGCTGGAAATTAACATCCACAACAGTCAAATGGATACGTGCTTTCATCTTAGGGAACACACTTAGGTTATAAAAGCCACAGAAAAAAAATCACACACCATTCACTATCCCTGTCTTGTTACCACAGCATGAAACCCCTTTAAAACCCGCATCACCCACAAATTAAAAAGTGCCAGAAGGCAGTATGATTTGAAAACCATTATTTTAATTGAAAATGGACATTGAATATCCCTGTCCTGGAACGCAGCATGAGCCCCAAACCTGCATGACCCCCCCGATTAAAAAGTGCCGGAAAAAGGAGTCTTTCAACCACCCATTTTTGTTGAATGGACTTGACTATACCTGTCCTGGGCTACAACATGAGCCCCCAAAACCCGCATGACCCAGATTAAAAAGTGCCGGAAAAAGGAGTCTTTTAACCACCATTTTTGTTGAACTGGACATTGACTATAATGTCCTGTACCGCCCGAATGACCATTAAACCTGTCTGACCCACAGATTAAAAAGTGCGGGAAAAGGAGTCTTTCAATCACCATTTTAGTTGAACTGGACATTGACTATACCTGTCCTGGACCGCAGTATGACCATTAAACCTGTCTGACGCCAAAATTAAAAAGTGCCGGGAAAAGGAGTATTTGAACCACCATTTTAGTTGAACTGGACATTAACTTATCTGTCCTGTACCGCAGAATGACCATTAAACCTGTCTGACCACAGATTAAAAAAGTGCCGGAAATAGGAGTCTTTCAACCCCATTTTAGTTTCATGGACATATACTGTCCCGTCCTGGGTAGCCTTGCCCCCTCCGTATGATGCGGACCAATTGACTTCATTGGAAAAACGGTGGTTTAACGCTCCCGGTTTCCCCCCAGGGGCCCTTTTTCTTTTCATTCTTTTCTTATTTTACTCAACGTCGGGGAAAAATTTTCTCTGTATTTTTCTTGTCCATACTCCCTTCCTCTGAATAACCCCACATTGGGCAAGTTTTTCCTTACCTCCCTTGTACAATTCAAGGAATTTTTTTTCCAGCTATTTTTTACATCAATTTTTTTTTGTAGTTTAATTCTAGAAAACACATTTTTAAAAAAAGGATGGAATCCCACCAGTCTTTGTTTTCTCTTTTTTTAAATTGTATTAAATGGTTGTCGTCAATACAGGTATAGCTAGCTATTTAAAGATCTTGCGCAAAACAAGCTCATTTTTAGCAATATGTGTCATTAACATGTCCCTACCTTCCTGTTCATGACAGCACCATCACCCTTAGAGACCACTCTTGACAAATGTGAAGAACAAATGTCTGTTAAAACAAACATTTTTTTATATAGGACCTGTAGTATAGCTGCATGTCACAGACAAAAATGCCCCCAAAATACAACATGACCCATTAGCCAGCTTTTGACAATTGTGAAGAACAAATTGTCTGTTAGCAAACAACATTTTTTATAATAGGGGAGACCTGTAGGTATAGCTGCATTTCAAATAAATCCAAAATGCCCCCAAAAATAGAAGCATGACCCTTGAGCACTTTGGACAATGTGAAGAACAAATGTCTGTTATAAACAATTATTTTTTTATAATAAGACCTTAGTATAGGTTGCATTTCAAAGCAAAATGCCCCCAAAAATTCCAAGCAGACCTTGAGCCACTTTGGACAATGGTGAAGAACAAAGTCTGTTAGATAAGAACAATATTTTTTATAATAGGACCTGTAGTATTGCTGCATTTCAAGCAGCATGACCCCTAAAATATTAAAAAATGACTTCTCAGCCACCTGTTAAAAATTGTGGAGGGATGAAATTCCCCACTTAAAAGCCACATTTCTGGTTTCCAAAGGACCATGATTATCTGCTCTATCTCACAGCTACATAAACCCAAAAAATTATAAATATTGACTTCTCAGCCACTATTAAATTGTGAGGGAGAAATGCCACTTAAAAGCCACATTTCTGTTCCAAAGGACCATGAATTATTGCTGTACTCACAGCTAGCATGACCCCAAAAATTATAAATATGACTTTCCGTCAGCACTATAAAAATTTGTGAGGGAGAAAATGCCACTTAGAACCACATTTCTGTTCCAAAGGAACCATAATTATAGCTGTATTCACAGCAACATGACCTCAACACCATTGAACAATCGCGAAAACTTCTAAAAGATAAAGTGAGTAAATGGAATACTGTGTTTTGTCATGAAACCTTGCTGTCGTTTTAACAGTCTCCTCACAGCAAAAGCAACCAGCAAAATGAAACTGTTGGGAAAAGAGAATTAAAAATGCAGGAAGAATTATAAATTTTAAAAAACATTATTCAATAGGACCATTTCTGTTTGGAAGAGGAATGGTGACGTAGACCGTCAACTATCGGTGACCTCGGCAATTGTGGCCCACAACATCATCAGAGATCCATGCCTGATTCTGGCTTGAGAAAGTCCAAACGATCGCACATTATCTGAGGAAAGCCGGAGCTTTTGTGCCTGTAATGACTCCTCACTGTGCTGAAAATCCGCTCAGGAATATGACTCTGGCTGCTGGGCAGGACAACACCTCTATGGCGTGGGCGAGCAGCTCGGGCCATTCCGTCCATTTTGGATACCCAGAATCTATTTGGAGCCGACCACATAACAAAACTCGGTGTTGAGACGCAGAAGTCGTGCACCATGATCTTAAACTGGTCTCTGTGTGTTGTATGTGGTGCCCTGCAAATGCATTGCGTAGTGAGGTTGTAAACAAAGATTGCAGAGGCACCCATTAGGCTTCTGCCACCTTGCCGTGTCAGCAGCAGCTGCCGCTACGGCTACTTGGCACTCTACTGCCTGTCACGTAGCCTGATGTTTTATTCCACCGTGACATTGATGGGGAACGTGAAGCAGACCGCAACAGATGTCACTCCAGTTGATCAATCAGAGCAAGGTCCCATTTTCCTGCATTTTACTCTCAATTTGGAGGTGGTGGAAGGAAAGTGCTAGTTTTTTTGTTTTGTACAGAGGATCCAGGAGGGTGGCCACCCGATAAAACAGTTGTTCATTTTGGATGGCCCTTTTTAATGCAAGGATCATGTTGGATGAAATGGAGTCATCCAAGCATCTCAAGTGAGAGATGGAGCCATTGATTCCAAGCCTCTGGGTCGAGGGGCACTAGCAACTGATCTTACCTCCATCTTTCTTCCTCCGCCTCAAATTCGCTCCAACCTCTTTTTCAAGGCAGGGACGTCGGTAACGTCGGTGTCCGTAGGAATACCTCCTCCTCCTCCTCACACCCATAGTCACTTCCGCACAGCTTCAACACAGCCCTGACTTTCCTGAGATGATGCACCCTGAAGCTGATGCGCCACCATTCACTAGCCCTGGACCCCCGAACCACTGCCTAAAGAAGACCGATGAATTTGTGAAACTGTCGGGCTTGTGGATTTGACGGAATAAAGGCTCCGTTGTCCACCTCCGTCGCTGGCGGTCACCTGTTGTTTCAGATGTCCCCCACAATCATTCCAGAACTAAGGATCACCAACAATGCTCATGCAGACAAGGCAATGTCCGCACTGACCATTTTGGTGGCTTCTTCAAAACTGAACAAGGATGGTGTCAGAGCACATTCACCTGCTCCACACTCGGGCTCAACACCCCAGGTCCGCCCCGCAGCAGTCAGCCCATGTGTCCCACTTCGTACTGCGTAATGGCATTGCGCTGCTGCACAATCGCTGGAGCATGTGGAGGGTGAATTCCAGCGTGTTGCCACTCAACAATGATACTTTGGATCCGGAGTCCCCAGACTGACGCTGCAAAACCTCAGCCCGAGGCGGGACGAAGCAGGGTGCGAACGTGCGGAAGTGCGACTTAGACCTTCGACGCCTTCCTCAGCATCAGTCCATACCCCTGTAGCTTTTTATAGAAATTTTCTGGACGACAGGTTCATGACTGTGCCAGGCAAGGGATGTGCTCTAGCCTAGTACCGATCTTAAGGGCGGCCACAGATTTCGCCCGTTAATCGCACACCACTGCCAGGCACAAGGTTCTTGCACCAGTCTAGGCTCGTTCCTTCATTGCGGAGGAGCCGTCCACATCTCCTGACGCTGTGTGTGGACGTTCCCAAGACAGATTCATATTCAACACGGCCTGGTTTCTCTGGGCGCAACGGGATGCCACAAATGGACCTTGGGGGAAAAGAACCCTGCACCATCCCTGCGGTTTTGAAGAGCTGCGCTGAGGCCGATAGCCACCGGTCACCTACCCAGATACATCCACGACTAGCTCAACCCCAGTGAGCTGTCACAGAGATATAGCGGGCCCTGGCCGTGCTTAGCTAGTCCACTGAGTCGGTGGTGAATGGTGACTTTTGCCCGCCGGCCACATGCAGACAAGCGCTCCTTTGAAATTTAGATGACACGTTGGCTGGCCAGGGCAGGGACGGCTTTTCTGGCAACAGAAAATGCCTGCTCGTGCATCTGGTAATTGGGGGCAGGCAAGCCATGACGTGGCGGAAACCCATCTTGTGGTCCACCAACAGAAAGGCAACATTTCCAATGCCAAAACCTGCCATGCCGACATTCAGGCTTTTGGCTTTTGGGATGGTTTGGGTTAAAAGTGTTTCTTCTGCTCCCAACCTGGAAGACCGAATGGCCTGGCTGCTAGACTGGCCGATGTACGGCGTGCGAGGTCGTCCAAACTGCGGAAGAAGAAGGGGTAGGATGGCGTCTCTGGTGTGCGGTGGTACTGCGTTCGCGACGGTGAGGCTGAAGCGGAGGCTGATCCCTGATCATGACCTGAAGGGACAGGGCCAGCTGAGGAACGCTTGTTGGTGGCGGAGTGAGTGAGGGTGTGGAGACAGAGTGTGTGACAGTGTTGGAGGCCCGGCATCGGTCTGGCCTTTTTTAGCCAAGTGTTGCCTTTCCATTTCAACTCATGGCTTCGACTGCATGTGACTAGACATGTTGGTGGTGGTTAACCATCTAAGGTTTCCCTGCCTCTACTTATACGTTTACGGCATAGGCCGAGCATATGACAACTGCTGGGTGAGAATCAGAGCTTGCTCAAATAAAGGCCCAGGCTTGATAGTCCTGGACCTTTTTGACGGCGATAAGCGAGAAGCGGGGTTTGCGCAGTACCCGTAAGGCTTGGCGGAATCATATCAGCGGACTTCAGCGACCGCCCTCTCCCTTTTTGAGTGCGAACCCGTACTAACCGAAACCGCCATCGTCTTCCTCCTCGTCCCAGTGATGAAGCGCTCGCTAAGCAAATTCTGCTGAACAAAGACCATGTGGATCCGCAATGTCGTCATCATCATCATCAACAAGGTACTTCGTCGTCCTGACATTCTGCAGTTCCAGGAGCTGCGGGCTACAAGCAAGAGGGACTTCAGCGATGCCGACCGCCCTATTTTTGCCAATTTGACTGGCTTCCTTCTCCTCCTCTGATGGCATCATTAACAGGGCGTCAGAGCAAGAAAATGATCCTCAATGGCCTCCTTGATCTTTAACATGCCTTCTGACGCCCAACCGCATTTTTGTCATCAATATAGATGGTCTTCAGACAATGGATTTATCCACAGAGGTGGGTACACACACGAGTTGACATTTGGGCTGCTTCATGTTGACGGATGCTGTGATGCTGATGACGACATTTGTGGCCGTGACTGGGGAGGACGAGGCGGTAAGAACTGCGGGATGCAGGTTCATTAACCACTGAAGGACAGATAGGCGACGCATGTTCGTTACTGAGATTCACAGGGCCCCTTTCCCCAGCGTTAAAGGGCCCGGGCGGCCTGAAAATGACGGATCCGCTGGCATGCGTGTTGTCGCCAGCCGGGAAAAGGAGCACCTTCTCTTTTCCTCTCCCCTCCATTTTCCTACCCCCCTCTTTGCTCGCTTACCACCTGTTTGCCCCCATTTCGGAAATAAAAAAAATTTGAGAAGGTATGGAGATTTTTGGGAAAATTTCTCTTTTTAAAAGGAGGGGAAAAACCCAAGTATTTTTCAAAATCCCTCAAATAAAACAAAATTGCTGGTTTTAAATATAACTCCCAAAGTAGATCTATCAACAAAGCTGGCCTGGGGCCAAAATAAAAAAAAACCGTATCTAAAATTGTATTGGAAATTTAAAAGGTTTTTTTTGGAAACTATCAATTACCTTTTTGGTGATTTCAAAATTGTGGATTAAAAATTTAACTAAAAAGTAGTTCTATCAACAAGCTGGCTGCCCCAAAATTTTAAAAAAAACACGTATCTGAAATGTATTTGGATAATAAAAGGTTTTTTGGGAAACCTATCAATTCCCGGGTGGTGACTAAAAAATTTTTTGTTTTAAAATTTTTAAGTGAAAGCTGCCTAAAAGAAAAAGCTGTAGTGCGCCAAAGAAAAAAAAACACTTTATCTGTTATGTATTGTAAAATTTACAAGATATTTTTGGCCCCTTTTCCCAATTTCACCTGTGGGTGACTTTAAAAATTTGCGGTATTAAAATTTTAAAGTGCAAGCTGCCTAAAAGGAACAAAGCTGTATTTGCCCCAAATTTAAAAAAACCCCACTTTATCTTTTAAAGTATTGTATAATACAAGATATTTTTGCACCTTTAAATTTCACCGTGGGGGATAAAAAATTTTGCTGGTTTCAAATTCAAGTGCAAGGGGGGATATATCAAAAAAATAAACACCTATCTAAAAACCCTTTATGATAAAAAAAGTTGATTTTTTGCACCAAAACAACGGGGCCCTGCAGTTACTAGAAAATGATGTGTTCCTATAAGTTAGGCTGCCCAATATCCAGGAAATTTTTCAATAGAAAACTTTTTAAAAATTAAAGCTATTGCATTTGCAATGTTTTACACTAAGTCTTGGTGAACTTTTTTTCCATTTTTTCTTTATAGGGCTTGTCTGTGTTCGCCCGCGGGGCCCCTCCCCCCCGCTCTCCCATGTGCCTTTAAACAGGGGTTTAGATGCCCCTTTTTAAAAACCCTTTTTTCCAACTACAAAAAAAATTTTTCCAATCTCTAATCTAACTAAATTGAAAGGATCCCCAGCAAACAGTGAGGTTTCTTGTGAAGAAATAAAATTTAATTTCGCTGGGGCTGTTTGGACACAAGAAGAGCGAATTTCCTTCTGTCTGGGGGGTGAGAGAAAATGGGGCCCTGAACAGGAAATCGTTTTTAGAAAAAACGGGGTTTTTGTGTTTTTTCCAGCCAATCCCCAAACCTTTAAACACCCCCACCCAAAGCTTTCGCCCCAACACCCTCACCCTGCTCTATTCTGTAAGTTTATTTGCGGGCCCCCCAAAATGGGAAGCCCCGGGAAAAATGGCGCGATCTTAACAGATGATGCACGTTTTTAAACCCTAATTTATGCATGATCTAAAAAATTTCAAAATCAACAAAAAAAACTGTGCCGATTTCCAAATTTTTTTCGATAATAATCGCTCAAAAACTAGTCGGGATATTTGATTTTGGCTGTGAGCAGTATGTTATGAGAAGATTTTGCCTTTAAAACAATACAAATAGTGAATTTGCATTTTATAGTAAATTGTGTTGTGTTACAACCAGAATGTTTTCATCAATGTTTTAAAGATTTGGTTACAAGAGAAAACCAGGAAAAAGGGTTTTCAAGGGGGAACACATAATCAAAGGTTTTTTTTTCCCCAATTTAACCCCTCGCCCCATTTCCTCTCAAAGCAGTTTTTTTAAAAAAAATGTATGTTTCCAGGTTTTAAAAAATGTCGTTTTTAAACAAACCTATTTTCAGGGAGTATCACCTTTGGAAAAACAGTCACTGTTGCCCCAGAGAACACCTTTAGTGTTTCCTTTTCAGTTTTGGGAATCAAAATCTAAAGCATTTACTATTTCTGTGTTTAAACAATTCAAAGCCCTCAGGTTTTGATGTTGTTTTATGAGTAAATCTGGTAAAAAAAAAACGATAAAAGTTGGGGCCCTTTAAATTTCTTAAACGGGGACACTCTTAATTTTTGGGGGGCCCCCAAATATTGAGAGCAGGTTCCCCAAAAAGAGTTTTTTTTAGCAATCAGAAAACCAAAAACCTTTTGGGGGAGAAGGTCATACCGCCCGGCTTGGGGCTGGCCCCCCAGAGGGCAGGGAAAAAAACCCCCTGGTGGGCCCCCGTTTTAAGGCCCGACCGGAGTTTCCTTTTTAAAATTTCCTTTAGCATCCTTGGGGGAGGCAAAAAGGGGAGAGAAAAAAAAAAAGGCCAAAAAAACAATGGGTTTTTGGGCAAGAGGCATTTTTCAGTCTTTTGTGCAGTGTTGGGTGGGCAAGCAGAATGAAAATCCCCTGGGGGGTCCAGAATCCACTCCACAAGTGGGCCCTAAGCACCCCAGTCTGAAATTGGAAAATCGCAATTTTGCTTAAATTTTCATCTGCACCCGCCCCTTTGTTGGGAAGCACTTCATAAGGAATTAGACATTAGTTATTGAGTACAATTTAAATTTTGTTTAAATTTTGGCCCATCAAATTTTGGTTCCCCTGCAGCAAAAAAGTTATTTTTTTGGATTATTTTTGGGATACCAAAATTTGGGTGACATTTTAAAATGTAGAAAAGGGGCTGGGACCAGATTTTTCTGGCGTCTTTTTTAAAAACTCCCCCAAAGCCCCTCCCCGGGCCCCATTAAATGGGGGTTTCGATGCTTTTAAAAGGCCGTTCTTTGGGAGGCATGGGGGGAGGGTTGGGGGCACACTTTGAACCGTAGCAAAGCTTTGATTTTTTATATTCGCTACAGTTTTTTAAGCACATTACGGTAAAATTGTTTCCCCCTTTCAAAAGTGGTATCCCGGGGCCGAAATTTTGGGCCCTTTGTGCTATAGGGTGCCCTGATTTTGACCCACGTAGGGGGTAGATTCATAAAAAAAGGCCCTTTTTATGCCCTTTTATTTTTTGGGGGCATGAATTTGGTGTTCAAAATCACCAAAAATTTTATGCATTGTCACCCTATGTAAAATATGTAAAATCTATGGGTTAGTGAAGAAAAAACGGGTTAAAAAAATTTTTTAGTCTGTAACGAAAAAAAGATCTCCAAAAAATTTTTAAAGTTTGGGTTTTAAAAAAAATTTTTTAAAAAATTGGTTTTAATTAAGATTAAATTGAAATTTTTTTTTGTTTTTTCCCTCTTTAAAATTAGGGGTACTAACCCCCTCAACCAGCCCATAGCTAAAAAGGGCTTTTGTTTTCTATCCTTTTCCACCCCGAAACCCCACAGAGATTACTGTTTCCCCAATTTTTCTACTCTAGACCCGATGTTGCATTGGTTTTAACCCCAAAACCCCTCCCGACTTGTAAAAAAATTTCCAGGAAAAAATTTTCCAAATAACCCTCAAAACCATTTTTTTGTAAAACTTGTAAAATTTAAAAAAAGAAAAGTAAATAAAAAAGCAAATTTTATTGGAAAATTTTTAGCATATTTCGTGCAGTTTTTGGGCCAACCCGATGGGGTTACTTTGAAAAGTGCACTTAGCATTGCTTGCACTTGGCATTTACATGGTATTTAAAACCCGGGGAAGGAATTTTAAAAATGTTAGGGAATTTTACCCGGGGGTTTAAAAAATTGGGACCCGTTTAAAAAACCAAAAATTTCCCATTTTTCTTATGGTGGACGGGCAGACTGCCCTTGTACAAATTAGATGATTTACAGATTTCTCAAAAATAAATGTGTTCTGATGACATTTATCTAATATATATGACTAACTGAATGACCACATTTTAACACCATATCATATATTATTCTGTATTGATTAATGCTTTAATACATCTTTAAAGTGGCTAAATGTTTTTAAGGTAAAGAGCTCTATTATTTGCCTATTGCTTGCTTATTACTATAAGACATAGATTCAAAACATAATAATCTAGCTACTTAAAGCAACCAATAAAAGACACTAGAAACTTCATTTGTACTTTATTATTGTTGAGTAAAATGTATAACAGTATCTCACTCTTGTGGTGGCTACAAGCAGCCAAAATATTATATTTCAAATTCACATCTATGAACAAGCTCTGGAGCTCTTTTAGAAAAACAAGGGTCCAACAGCTATCGAGATATTTTAAGAATTAAAGGGGCATTCTTGCATCACTGATTCATTTTAAACATGAAAGCAATAGTAAATAAAGACAATAAACAAATACATTTCTTTTCTGATTTTGCTTCTCTGTAGAGTCAGAAGTAAATCTTATCTATTGCTTTTGCATACAAGCTTCCCTAGTCACCAGTCACCTCTCTCCTATTACAGACTGCAGAAGTGGTTGAATTATGACTTATTCCCTGCTGTGTTACTTACCTTGAAAGACATGGGCTTGTTTACATTATTTACTGACAAACTTTAACCTTTTATAGCTTTGTAGCCTTGTGCACTAAACTTTACAAACCTCCTACACTCATATCAGAAGAGCTGTTATGTCAATCACTGCTGTAGAACCACCCACAGCCTTCCCAGGAAGTGTGAGTCTAAAGCTGCCAGTGGCTCTGTAAAACAGCATTAAAACTAAGAATTTTGACTCAATTTAGCACTGTGAATTTTGACAATATGTATATGCATTTTATTCCGCTCACCTGTCGAACTTTGTTTTCCTGGAACAGGTGCACGGAATGATCGTATCTTGCAAATGTAGATTTGTTCCAGCACCCAAGAAGCCAGTACTTCATATATAAAATTCATATTCCTTTATTCCATTCTGTTACAAACGTACAACTGACACGACACTCCAGATCAGCAGACGCGTTTTGGGCACCAGCAACGACTATGGGCTGGTGAGCAAAACAAGTCTGCTGATCTGCAGTGTCATATGAGTTGTACATATTTAATGGAATGGAGTAAAGGAATGTGAATTCTATGTATGAAGACTGGCTTCTTGGTTGCTCGGACAAATCTACTTTTGCAAGACTGTGAATTTTGAACTGGTTGGATTTTGTATTCTTTTTTTTCAATAACAAAGATAAAATGACAAACTGGAGACCTACGTTAGGTAAATGTAAATGTTGTAGACCTGTCTGTATTCATTCATTTCAACTTCCTGAACATTTGTTTTGGACCCGACTTCTAGTTTTAAGTTGATGGTTCAGGCCAAATGTCACTTATAGCGTGGCATTTCAGAGTATAATGAGGAGTGTTCAGCTCTTGGCTTGTTTGGATGGTCCTCCCAATCCCCAAAGACATTAAAAATTACAGAATGGTTAATGACAATGGAGTTTTCATCACATAGGTAGTTACAAATGCTTCTACGTGTTTACCACTGGCAGCTACATTGAAATGTGTCATTTCTTCTTGGGAGGTCTTTGATCACTTGGGGAAAGGTTCAAAATCTAATGTAACAGTATTACCATTAACACAGAATAACAATATGTAAAAAACATGACCATGCATTGGTAATGAAATATGAGTAGAGAAAGGTAATTTATTAAAACCAAGTTTAAAAGTCTCTTAATCTCTTCGGGATAACTTAATTAAGGGGAGAATCTACACATAAAAAGGAAAAAGTTATGAATAAATCAATTTTTTTCACAAGGGATGACAATAGTTAACATAAGCATAAAATATATGTATCTTACATTGTCTTTAATTGTTTTTAATTCTTTAATGAGCAAATTGTTTATATTTGCATTTATGAAGTAATATTATAAATCAAAAGACATAGTACTGATTAGCAAGATTTTTCTTTATTACTGTCCTCTTCAGATTATGATCTCCTGCTAGTTCTACTTTAAAGGTATGTTCACACAGGAAAGATCTACTGTGGATTAAGGTGCAGATCTTGTAACAGATTTTTTGTGGATTTACTGTGGATTTTCTGCATTTTCTTAAAATTCTGCAGTAAAAACTGCAACAAACCTATCACATAATTAACACAGAAGCCGCCACCTGCACACTGTGTGAACATGCCCTATTATAGAATATTAGGGATGCCATCTAAATTCAGCTTAAAATGTACAGTCTGTATAAAACAAAAACATGTTAATGTATTTTTTTTGTAAGTACAGTAAAACGTCTCTAGGTTGACACATGGGGCCACATGTATGAAAACTGTCTAGGTCTAAAACTCACTTTGTTGCCCACAGTAACCAATCAGTGCTCCCCTCTCATTTTCCAGATCACTATATGAAATGAAAGGGGCGCTCTGATTGGTTGCTATGTGCAAGTGAATTTTAGACCTACACAGTTTTCATACATGTGGACTATGATGTTCAACAATCATATTATTCTAGCATGGGCTGAAAAAGTTTCAAACTGTATTATAACTCAGAACCCCCTAAAGGCATGTCCCCACGGCAGGGTTTTCAGTCGGTTTTACAGTCGGTTTTCGGAGTTAAAAACCATCTGTAAACCATGTGTCAACCTTTTACATTGATTTAAATAGAAAATCCGTTCAGCAGGCAACACTGTACGGATTTTCTGCTGGAAGTGCCGCCAGTGTTTCTAAAAACTTAGAACATGTTCATTCTTCCACCCGGTTTTTGGGCACAACATGAACATGTGGGTGTGAAGGGGGATGGGCAAATTCACAAACAAAAGCCGCCCCTCTGCGTGCCAAAAAAGACAAAATACCAGTCAGAAAATCTGAACAGTATTTTGTATTTGCCATGTAAATGGCCCTAATAGCTCAGGATTTTCACTGTGCCAAATCCAGCACAATGATCCAGATCATGATGGATCAAGGGTGTAGGAGTTTCAATCATGTGCCACCCTGTTTTTAAAAGGACCAAAAGTAATTGTACAAATTATATAATTGAAAATAAAATGTTAATTTAAAATACTTGGTTGCAAACCCTTTGTTGGCAATGACTTCCTGAAGTCTTGAACTCATGGACATCACAAGACATTGTGTTTCCTCCTTTTTAATGTTCTGCCAGGCCTTTACTGCAGCAATTTTCAATTGTTGTTTGTGGGCATTTCTGTTGGAAGTTTAGTCTTTAACAAGTGAAATGCATGCTCAATTGGGTTGAGATCAGTTGACTGACTTGACCATTCAGTAATATTCCACTTCTTTGCTTTAATAAACTCTTGGGTTGCTTTGGCTTCATGATTTGGGTCATTGCCCATCTGTATTACGAAACATTAACCAAACTGTTTGGCTACATTTGCCTGGATTTGAGCACATACTATGGGCGACATGTCAGAAAAAAGGCACAGCCACGCCACACCAGTTTTAAGGCGCATTAAATGAGTGTATACTGGCTGTGAGGAAAATTGACCCACAGTTTGAACATGTCACTAGGAAGCAATCATTCAATTAGGCAAAAGGCATGTCCCCAATTTAGATGTAGGACCTGACTGATCCCAATGTTTTATCCAATTGCTACCGGTAAATGCAAGCATAGTCTCATTTAACACAATTCCTTAAAATGACTTTATTCAACAATTCTTTCTTTAAAATTCAACAGTGGTTATTAACTTCTTTTATGCAATGAATAGCATTATTTAGGTAGCGTTCACCTGAGATTTATCCAGTATAGCTGTAATCAGCTTTCAGCGTTCTTGCTGAGCCATGAGTCCTCGTTTTCTGAGCTGTTTTCCTGAGCAGCTACGGTATTCACCTAGAGAGAGACTAATGGTGCATATGTGATTAAAAACCTGACTGATCCCAATCAATCCATGGGAAACAAAGCCAGCAGGTAGTCAAAGCATCAAAGGATTGCCAGTTCATTTTGTTAGCACCTGGCCCAGGCTAGAGTACACATGTGCTTTCAGACCCCAGCATAAAAGAGATTCACCAGTCTCAGTGGGGCGATATTTCATAAGGATGTATGGGAGAACTGTGCATCACAGGTCCACCCCAGTTTCATATTTTTAAATATGACTTCCCCATGCATAACTGTCACTCCCGCATTTATAAGGCACACATTTAAGGAAAAACAGAAGGCCTGGATAAGGAACATAGCAGAAAGTCAGTGTTTGGTACCAAGTTGTAGCTTGGAACCACCCGGTTCTGTACCAGGGGCACAAAGCTGCGGCATTGCCCTGTCACAATATGTTCTGTTTTGTGTTCAAAGTCAAAAACTGCATGGCCCGAGAGGGGGGAGAGTGTAGACTGTCCCAGCGGTTTGAGAGGATGTGACAGGAGGTGTAAAGAGGGTGTGATGTTGGATGTCCCAGTACTGTTTGAGTCGAAACTCGGTTGGGCCCAGTGTCGCTTCTATTGGAGGGGGTTACCTGCACCAGCATTCCAGAAGCATCCACACACAGGAGTAAGGCCACATACACCCCCCCCCCCATGTGTACCCAGCACAAGGCCAACCTAAGGTAAATAGACCCATCTTGCGACCTCTTTGTCTGTAACCATATCCATATTTGCACCTCTGACCAATATCTGTATAGTATACCCATATGTACATATGAAGCAGAACTAAACAGAACAGATATTGTACCGTGATATCACGGCACAGATTGTTATCTCAATTTTTTCAATGCTTTTCAATGGCCTTTGTTTACAGTTCAGAGTAGATAGCACGAAAAGCCGTGATATAATGGTCAAGCTGTACTCTGCTACATCTGTATGCATTGTTTGTCTAGTTTGCTCCCAAGGCGATTAAATCTTTAAACTTTAATCCTGAGCGTGTCTGTTGTCGTGATCATCGATCTCACGTTTCCATTTTTCTCGGCCTCTAATATATCGGTACCGGGGGGAAATTGGCCATGTTTAATTCTGTAAGGCTGGATTAAATAAGAAAAAACTGGGGGCAGTTAGGGGGCGGGAGAGTTCTTTTCACCTTTGGGGACAAACAGATCTCCCCGCCGTTCGGGGTTGGGGCCGAGTGTGGTATCCTCTACACCGTGGGTCTTCCTATGCCTTGTGGAAGGGGTTAACTGTGAAACCATATCCGGGGTGAATTGTGCACCCCTAGGGGGGAGCGCATCTCATGAAACCCCCCAAGTCAGGCCGTTGCTGTAGTGTGTGAACGGGTTTTTCCTCCAGTGGTGCCGTGGCACTGGGTACTATGTCTATTGATGAAGAAACCCAAAGGCAAAAGCAGCCATTTTAATTCGAGGTATTCAGAGAACACATGTAGATGGACAAAAACCCAAAAAAACATAAAGCCAAAAGCAACCAAGATTTTTATTAAAGCAAAGAAGTAGAATATTTTTTAAAGGGCCCAATCACAAGGCATTATGGGAAAGGGGCTGAGAGCCACAGGCCCTTGTTGGTTGAACAAATTAAAATTTCTTTTGACCCCCGAGTTTTGGGAAAAGCAAAAAAGATTTTTTAGCCAACCCCGTACTCTCATCTACAGAAAACGCTGTTTGGGATTTTTGTCCCTCTTCATGCCGAGTAGAGAAGATACGGGCTGGCTGTGTGGGGGGCATCGGGCTCTCCTTAGGGAGAGATCTTCCCTTCCTGACTACCCCTGCTCCCACACAGCCAGCCCCTATCTTTCTTTCTCTGCACTGAAGAGGGGAAAAAAAAACCCGAAAAGCGTTGTTGTAGATGGAGATATGGGTTGGCTAAAAAAATCCTTTTTGCTTTCTCAAGACCGGTGGTCAAAAGCAAATTGGGATTTGTTACAACCAAGAGAGGGCGCTGGGGCTTTTCAGCCCCTTTCCCCTAATGCCTTGTATATGCAGTGCAAGTAGAGGGGAAAAAAAGGGAAAACAAAAAAATCTACAACGTTCGTTTTGGTGCCTCCTTAAAGGGGAGATCTTCCCTTCGAATGGCCAAGAAGTTACCTATCTTTAACCCCCAATTTTTTTTGGATGCATTTTTCTTTTTAAAGACTAATCTCAGACAGAAAGGCCCCAAATAACAAACAGAAAAAGAAAGCCCCTTTAAGTAAAGGCCGGCAAGGGGTTAAAAAAGGGGGGAAACACGTGTTGGGGTGGCATGAGTTTAAGACTTCAGACAGTCATCGCCAACAAAGGGTTTTCAACCAAGTTTTAAAAAATAACATTTTATTTACAATTAATGTTGATCGAACCGTTCGAAAAAGTTAAGTTCGAGTCGACCTTCACGATTTTTTTTGAATCGAGCCCAACTGACATTTTTCTGTTCGTTCGAGTGTATTCACGTTTTTAAAAATTTACATTCAACATGCAAATTTTAATGGTTTTTAGTGCATTAAACGTAAATGTGTTGAAAATACGATCTCTCAAAAATCAGGTTTAACCTTGATAGTAAACCCTAATGCCTTAAAAAAACGCATTGTGCAAATCGCAGCCAAGAAGTCATTTGGGAGTTATGCAATGCATCTATCCAAATTTATTGTTTATAGGGGGT
>JAODAL010037465.1:0-40344 GCA_025379985.1 Phyllomedusa bahiana
CAAAAATGAATGGTATAGGTAGTCTCTATGGCACCAGTGGGTAAGTGTTCCTCCAGCCATGGTTCTAGGGTGGTTGGCACACTTGTACCTCCTGATTGCTGACCTTTAGTGGGTTTAATTTTCCCTCAATCGTGTTAAAAGGTCTTTGGGTGTGTTTTTACCTCCTAGGGGTTGATTGTGCCCTTTCCAGTGGTGAAATTTTTTCTAGCCCTTGTTATAGGGTGTTTGGGCTGTTTGTATTCAGGGTTTTTATGGTGGTACTCTCACCAATCAGACATTAATGGTATAGGTAGTCTCTATGGCACCAGTGGGTAAGTGTTCTTCTAGTCGTGGTTATAGGGTGATTGTCATCCCTCCCGGGTGTTTGGGTGGGCCCTTCCCCAACCAGACATGAATGGTATAGGTAGTCTCTATGGCACCAGTGGGTAAGTGTTCCTCCAGCCATGGTTCTAGGGTGGTTGGCACACTTGTACCTCCTGATTGCTGACCAGTTCATCTTCACCCGCACCAAGGCTACAATCAGGTCCCCCAGGAAGGATGCGGCGGCTCTGGCCAGGGCCCCGACTTCTGGTGGATGGGGAAATTGGGGCCCCTGACTGATTCCTAGAGACAGCGTCTTGTCGAGCAGTTAATTGACACAACCGAGGCCCCGGAGGCTTTTCTTTTAATTACATCAGTGCAAATTCCTGAAGATTTGGGTTGTGTTGTTGCCACTAATTTTCTGTCCACCCCCTGCTGTGCTCCCATCTGCAGTCCCATAGCAGCTTGCACTCCCCTCTGCGAAGAAGCTTGAGGAGCAGTTTTTGCACCTGGGGATGTCCCCCGGGGACTCACCGGGCAGGAGCCACCGTCTGCCGCTACAGGCGCCTCGCATCCCAAGTGTCCTCGTTCCAGGAACAAGAATGGAGATTTCAGTTTGGACCCAGTTGGAGAGCTGCCCCCCCTTTTGTTAGTAAAAAGAGCCCTTTAAAAAGGGGTTTTTTCATGAAAAGAAAATTTGGAAAGGGGGTACACCGCTTAGGGGAACTGCAGTGTTGTATATTGGTCGTCACCCAGCTTTCCCAGAACAGAAAGATTAGGCTAAAGGTGGGAATGATCGTGGAATTACATGTCTAGTACTGATTCCCTTGGTAGCGCCATCCGGGGGAATGTGCACACATGTCGTGGGGTAGCATTGCCGGTCATGCAAACCCTTTAAACATCAGTGACCCCACGGCCTTTATCTGTCTACGAGACCCCATCATTCCCACCACCGTGGGGCTGGTGATAGTGAAAATGTTCGACATGACAGTTATAGATTCCCCATTACAGGCCAGTCTATAGTGCCCCCCCCATTACGAGCAGCCCTTAAAGGCCTATTTCAGAGCCTTCCATATGCCCCTATTACAGGCTAGCCTTAAGTGCCCATTTACGAGCCCATCTATAGTGCCCCAATTTCAGAGCATCCTATAGTGCCCTTTTTACAGAGAAAACCTTATGTGCCCCTTTTACAGAGCCGTCCTATAGTGCCCCCATTAAGGCCGTCCTATAGTGCCCATTTACAGAGCCGGCCATAGTGCCCCCAAAAATTACAGAGCCAGCCCTATATGCCCCTATTAAAGAGCCAGCCTTATATGCCCCTATTACAGAGCCCAGTCCCATGTGCCCCTTTACAGACCAGCCTTAGTCCCCTATTTCAGAGCCAGTCCTATAGTGCCCCCTATTACAGAGCCAGCCTTATAGTGCCCTATTACGAGGGGAACCTTATAGTGATATTACAGACCGTCCAAGTGCCAAATTTAAAAAAAGCCTTATAGTGCCCATATTACAGAGCAGTTATGTGCCCTATTACAGGCCAGCCTATGGCCCCTATTTCAGGCCAGCCTTATAGGCCCTATTTCAGGCCTTTCATATAGTGCCCATATTACAGAGCCAGTCCAATAGTGCCCATATTACAGAGCCAGTCCTATAGTGCCCATATTACAGAGCCAGTCCTATAGTGCCCATATTACAGAGCCAGCCTTATAGTGCCCATATTACAGAGCCAGTCATATAGTGCCCATATTACAGAGCCAGCCTTATAGTGCCCCTATTACAGAGCCGACCATATAGTGCCCCCTATGACAGAGCCGACCATATAGTGCCCCCTATTACAGAGCCAGTCATATAGTGCCCCCTATTACAGAGCCAGCCATATAGTGCCCCTATTACAGAGCCAGTCATATAGTGCCCTTATTACAGAGCCAGTCCTATAGCGCCCATATTACAGAGCCAGCCATATAGTGCCCCTATTACAGAGCCAACCATATAGTGCCCCCTATTACAGAGCTGACCATATAGTGCCCCCTATTACAGAGCCGAGAATATAGTGCCCCCTATTACAGAGCCAGTCATATAGTGCCCCCTATTACAGAGCCAACCATATGGTGCCCCCTATTACAGAGCTAGTCATATAGTGCCCCCTATTACAGAGTCAGCCATATAGTACCCCTATTACAGAGCCAACCATATAGTACCCCTATTACAGAGCCAACCATATGGTGTCCTCTATTACAGAGCCAGTCATATAGTGCCCCCTATTACAGAGCAAGCCCTATAGTGTCCCCTATTACAGAGCCAGCCATATAGTGCCCCTATTACAGAGCTAGTCATATAGTGCCCCCTATTACAGAGCCAACCATATGGTGTCCTCTATTACAGAGCCAGTCATATATGCCGCCCTATACAGAGACAATCCCTATATCCCCTATTACAGAGTCCAAGCCATAATGAGTGCCCCTATTACAGAGCCAGCCATATAGTGCCCCTATTACAGAGCCAGCCATATAGTGCCCCTATTACAGAGCCAACCATATAGTGCCCCCTATTACAGAGCCAGCCATATAGTGCCCCCTATTACAGAGCCAGCCCTATAGTGTCCCCTATTACACAGCCAGCCATATAGTGCCCATATTACAGAGCCAGCCTTATAGTGCCCCTATTACAGAGCCGACCATATAGTGCCCCCTATGACAGAGAGCGACCAATAGTGCCCCCTATGTACAGAGCCATGTCCATATCGTCCCCCTATTACAGAGCCAGCCAATATAGGCCCCTATTACAAGCAGTCAATTATAGTGCCCTTATTACAGAGGCCAGTCCTATAGCGACCATATTACAGAGCCAGCCTTATAGTGCCCCTATTACAGAGCCGAACCCAAAAAATAAAAAATAAAAGTTTGACTCTTCCCTATTACAGAGCTGACCCATATATGCCCCCTAATTACAGAGCCAGTCATATCGTGCCCCCCTATTACAGAGCTAGTCATATAGTGCCCCCTATTACAGAGCTAGTCCATATAGTGCCCCCTATTACAGAGCCAGCCCGAAATAGTCACCCCAATTAACAGAGCCAACCATATGGTGCCCCTATTACAGAGCTAGTCATATAGTGCCCCCTATTACAGAGTCAGCCATATAGTACCCCTATTACAGAGCCAACCATATAGTGCCCCCTATTACAGAGCTAGTCATATAGTGCCCCCTATTACAGAACCGACCATATAGTGCCCCCTATTACAGAGCCAACCATATGGTGCCCCTATTACAGAGCGAGTCATATAGTGCCCCCTATTACAGAGTCAGCCATAATTACCGGCCTATTACAGAGCAGACATATAGTGCCGTCCTATTACATAGCTAGTCATAATAGTGCCCCCTATACAGAACGTACCAGTATATGCCGCCCTGATTACAGAGCCGACCATATAGTGCCCCCTATTACAGAGCCAGTCATATAGTGCCCCCAATTACAGATTCAGCCATATATTACCCCCCGTATTACAGAGCCACCATATATGCCCCTAGTTACCAGAACCGTACCATATAGTGCCCCCTATTACAGAGCCGACCATATAGTGCCCCCCTATTACAGAACCGACCATATAGTGCCCCCTATTACAGAGCCAGCCATATAGTGCCCCTATTACAGAGCCAGCCATATAGTGCCCCTATTACAGAGCCAACCATATGGTGTCCTCTATTACAGAGCCAGTCATATAGTGCCCCCTATTACAGAGCAAGCCCTATAGTGCCCCTATTACAGAGCCAGCCATATAGTGCCCCTATTACAGAGCCAGCCATATAGTGCCCCTATTACAGAGCCAACCATATGGATTCCCTCTATAACAGAGCCAAGTCATATAGTGCCCCCTATTACAGAGCAAGCCCTATAGTGCCCCTATTACAGAGCCAGCCATATAGTGCCCCGATTACAGAGCCAGCCAGATAGAGCCCCGATTACAGAGCCAACCATATGGAGCCCCCTATTACAGAGCCAGTCATATAGTGCCCGGCCCTCTTATCAGAGAGCCACATATATTGCCCCCTATTTACAGAGCCAGCCTATAGTGTCCCCTATAAACACAGCCAGCATATATAGGCCCTTGCCCCATTACACAGCCAGCCGTACATTGTCCTCCTGTACAGGTTCTGCCCAGACAGCGCCCTCTATGGTTCCCCAGTCATTAGCACAGTGGTGGCCATAGGCGGTGGCGCAGGGTTGTAGCTTTCTCCTGCTAATCTTGTTAATCCCCCCAGTCCCACTTCACAGCCACTTAATCAGCTCCTCAGCCGCATCTTATAATTAGTTTTTATCTGGTTGAGCCGCGAGGACACAGAATCACCTTCTCCAGTTCCCGGCCTGGAATCCTGCTCGGGGTCCGGGCCGCCGCCGGCTGGGGGTCCTCAAAGGACAGAGCAGGAATTGTTCGGGCAGTTACAGATAAGGTCACAAGGGCCATTGGTTTCCAAATTTATTTTTTTTTTTTTTAAGAAAATCAAATCAAAAGAATTAATTAAGGAATTTTAAAGAGATCAGGCGGCTGATGTGTCCGAGGGCTTCAAGGACCTATAGGGGAGCACAACCCATGTCTGATCACCTAGTGCAGGGCCCGAGGGGGAGGAGCATGACACCAAAATGTGAACTCTGTGACCCGCCCCCTTGGGCACGGCACAGTGTTGTGCGGGGCGCTCCTTTAAGGGTAGTGCAAGTGGCCAAAATAATTGAAATCACACATAGCCTTAAAAAATGCGCCATTTGAAAGACTAAAGTTGTAGGAGGGTGCAAAAGCCAGAGACCATTGTAATGGTGCTCGTGTGTTATCCCTACTCATTGTACTCTAAGGGTCTCATGGACAATAGTTGACTGAACCCAACAATTTAGGCACGACCGGCCCACTGTCTGCTGTACATGAGGGGGAGACGGATGGGGCATGTTACACTTTAATGCCCGGTTCTGTGATTTCTGTAGATGTAAGAAAAGTGTCTGACAAAGGCTTAAACAACATGCATGCTCTGCCAAGCCAAGGGTGCATGTATGTGGGGGAGTCAAGATGAATAGCTGACTGTCAAATGCTCTGAGCGTGCATGTGTATGGGAGGAATAGCTATTATTCGAACTCGCTGAGCGTGCATGTGTATAGGGGAATCAGGGTGAATGAATGAGCATGCATGTATATGGGAGGACTATCTATTAACTGTACGTTCTGAGTGTGCATGTGTATGGGAGGAATACGTATTATTAGAATGCTCTGAGCGTGCATGTACATCGGCGGAATAGCTATTATTTGAACTCGCTGAGCGTGCATGTGTATGGGGAAGTTGGGAGGAATATTTATTGACCGAACGCTCATTCAGCTGACACCTTAATAAGTCACATGACTCTTCGTGATGCTTCTGATTGGCGGGGGGTCCAGACAGCTTATTGCACATGGCTCGTACCCTGTTTGGCCGCAGGGTTACCACTTTCGGCATCTGTTTGCTCCTTTGTCATATAGGTGCCCTGATTTCTAGGGGTGTTCAGCAAATAAGACATGTCTATAGCTGCAGTATTTTCTCAGTGGTTCGGCTGCCAGGCCCCTATTTATAGCCCCGTACGTGGGCCGTGCCTGCCAGGAGGGATGAATAACGCAGCCGGTGCCATACAAGAAAAGTCAATCCAATGATTAGTTACACATGTTACTTCCACCATTGTCCCAGGCACCTACTCCAAAACACTGGTAAAAACCAAGGGTCCTGCATGTCCTGGTGCGCCATAGTCGTGTGCTGGGAGCTGACCCCTCATCTGGGCACATAAATCACCTTGCAGCCCCATTATAAGGAGACTCGTAAAGCTCCGCGCCCGCACAATGGACGCCTTTGTCTCCCACTAATTTAATTTATAGCTTGGACTTTCTGAGCAGTAGCAAACAAAAGCTGACACATTATCCGCTCCCCTCCACAACTGGCACAGGACCCAGGACCCTACATGGGACTTTAACTGCTTCACTGCATCTAGACTGCGGCCCCCGTCCTGATACCTCAGCCAAAAAGCCAACGCCAGATTCTGTCACTGCTCCAAGAGAAGCACTCCCAAAATTATACAGAGTCCGCTACTGGAACAAGGAATTCTACCTGAAGATCAACAGTGACCATGAAGGCTGGAATACCGCCATCCAACCTCATAAATAAAACGGCGACCGCAAGTTTTCCTGTGATTAAAGTATAATCCCTTCATGCAGAGTCATACGTACAGGGGCATATTATGCGTATTATATCTAGTACATTGGAGCAGTCTTATATAGTTTATAATTCTTGTACATAGGGGGCAGTAATGGTTATAGTAGTTATATTCTTGTACAGTAGAAGCAGTATTATAGTACTTTATATTCGTGTACATATAGGTGCAGATTATAGTAGTTATATTCATGTACATAGGGACCGTAATATACTTAGTTATATCTTGTACATAGGTGCAGTGTATTAATAGTAGTTATATTCTTGTACATAGGAGCGGTATTATAGTAGTTATATTCTTGTACAGTAGGAGGCGGTTTAATAAGTAGTTATATTCTTGGTACGAAGGTGGCAGTAGTAATAGTAGTTTTATACTTGTTACATAGTGGGACAGTATTATAGTAGTTTTATATTCTTGTACATATGGGTGCAGTAATTACAAGTAGTTATTATAATTCTTTTACAAGGGGCAGTATTATATAAGTTATATTTCCTTGTACATAGAAGGCGTAATTATAGTAGTTATATTCTGTACAAAGGGCCGTATTATAGTAGTTAATTCGTGAAACCATAGAGGAGCAGTATATATATAGTAGTTTATATTCTTGTACATAGGAGCAGTAAATGATAGTAGTAATATTCCTTGTACATGCAGGATCAATATATATAGTAGATAAGTATTTCTTGAACATAGGTAGGAGCAGTATTAGTAGTTAGTTATATTCTTGTACATAGGGGGAAGTATAATAGTAGTTATATTCGATGTGAACATAGGGGCAGGTTATCTAAAGCGTAGTTTATATTTCATGTACATAGGAGCTGTAAATTATAGTAGTATATCTTTACATAGTGTACAGTATTGTAGTAGTTATATTTCTTGTACATAGAAGCAGTATTATAGTAGTTATATTATTGTATCATAGAGGCAGTATTATTAGTAGTTATATCTTGTACCATAGGAGGCAGTATTATAGTAGTTATGTTCTTGTACATAGGAAGCAGATTATAGTAGTTATATTCTTGTACATAGGGGGAGTATTATAGTAAGTTATATTCTTGTACATAAGGGCAGTAATTATATAGTTATATTCCTTGATACATAGAGGGCGAGTATTATATAAATTATATTCCTGTTACATAGGGAGCAGTATTATAGTAATTATAAGTCATTGTCCAAAGGGGGCAGTTTTATAGTAGTTATAATTCTTGGTACATAGGGGCAGTATTATAGTAGTTATGTTCTTGTACATATGAGGCAGGTATATAGTAATTATAATTCTTGTACATAGACGGCAGTAATATAATTAGATCTATTCTTGTACAAAAGTGAAGCAAGTTTATAGTAGGTTCTATTTTCATATGTGTACGATATTAATCAGTATTAGTAGTTAGTTAATATTCTTGTACATGGGAGGCCGTATTATAGCAGTTTATATTCTTGTACATAGGGAGCAGTAGATTAAGCAGTTTTATATTCATTGTACATGGGAGCAGTAGTTATAGTAGTTATAATCTTGTACAATAGGGAGCAGTATTTATAGTAGTTATATTCTTGTACATGAGGTCAGTATTATAGTAATTATATTCCGTTTTACAAAGTGTGGGGCATTATATATAGTAGTTATATTCTTGAACTTAGGGCAGTATTATAGTAGTATATTCCTTGTTCAAGGGCGTGAGTCATTATATATTAAATATATTCTTTGGTGCATAGGGTGCAGTATTTATAGTAGTTATAATTCTTGTACCATTAGTGAAAGTATATATAGTAGTTATATTCTTTTAGCAAAGTGCAGTATTATAGTAGTTGTAATCTTTGTAATGGGCAGAATTTTAGTATTATATTTTTTTACTTGGGGGAGTATTAAGTATTTATTCCCCTTTTCATAGGGGGGAGTATTTATAGTTTTTTTTTCTTTTTTCAAAGGGGGAGTTTATAGTAGTTTTAAATTCGACTAAAGCATATTATAGTAGTTATATTCTTTTTCAAAGGGGGCATATTATAGTATTATTTCTTTAATAGGGGCAGTATTTTAGTAGTTAATTTTTTTGTACTGGCAGTATTTAGTAGTTATTTCCTTTACATAGGGGCAGTATTATAGTATTATATTTGTACATAGGGGCAGTAAATTATATAGTTATTTCTTGAAAATAGGAGGCATATTTTGTAGTTTATTCTTTTTACATAGGGGGGTTTTAAGTATTTTTTTCTTGTACATAGGGGAGGATTATAGTAGTTTTTTCTTTACATAGGGAGCAGTATTATAGTATTATTTTTGTACTAGGAGCAGATTTAGTAGTTATATTCCCTTTCATAGGGGCAGTATTATAGTAGTTTTTCTTGACAAGGGGCAGTAAATTATAAGTTTTTAATTTTATACATGGGGCGTATTATGTAGTTTAATTTTTTACATAGGGGGGGTATTTTAGTATTATATTTTTACCTAGGGGCGTATTAAGATTATATTCCGTCAAGGAGCATATTAAAGAAATTATATTTTTTGTACATAGGAGCATATTATGTAGTTAAGAATTAGATTGCCAAACATGAATTTTGGGGCAGCTTTTTGGGGCTTTGTTTAATGGTTTGTTGGGACAGCCCTTTCCCTTGTTCTTTCTTGGGATCTCACGCTACTTTCTGTCACCATCATTCATTATTGCATTAGCGTTGTTCCTGAGCACGGGGACATGCAGTAGCCCGGCCCCCTAGCGCAGAGGGAGGGTTGCATGGGGGAAGGTGATGTTTACCTGGATAACCTTTGCTCAGTAAACTTTTACAGATAAGGGGGAAAAAAACCAAAAAACACGCGGGGGGCTTGTACCAGCGCCAACCCTGGCGTCCCCGGAATAATACCGCAGTGTCCTCTTATCACAGGCGGATCTCCGCTCAGAGCCAGATAAACTTGACTTTGTAAATCCAATATAGAATCACCTTGCAGACATTGGAGATAGCGGCTAATCCACCTCGTGACCGCGCGCCAGCCAGTGGGATTTCTTTGAGAAGTCTGCATTGCCGCTTAGATTAAAGGAGCCAGTGTGTGCTACAAGGACCCGTGGTTCAGACTGTGTGCAGTGTGCTGCCATACCGTGCCAGGCCACAACTGTCCATTAATTCCAATGCAGGAGTAGACAACCATGTGTGTCCAGCCATGGAGTCCAAGCCTTATCATTGATGTATATGACACCACCATCTTCTATGTCACCATTGGGCCCATCCTTATCATTGATGTATATATGACGCCACCTTCTGTGTCATCATTGGGGCCCAGCCTTATCATTGATATATATGACGCCACCATCTTCTGTGACACCATTGGGGCTCAGCCTTATCATTGATGTATATGACACCACCATCTTCTATGTCACCATTGGGCCCAGCCTTATCATTGATATATATGACACCACCATCTTCTGTGTCACCATTGTGGCCCAGCCTTATCATTGATATATATTACACCACCATCTTCTTATGTCACCATTGGGCCCACCTAACATTGATATATGACACCACCATCTTCTGTATCACCATTCGGCCCATCCTTATCATTGATGTATATGACACCACCATCTTCTATGTCACAATTGGGGCCCAGCCTTATCACTGATATATATGACACCACCATCTTCTGTGTCACCATGGTGGCTCAGCCTTATCATTGATATATATGACACCACCATCTTCTATGTCACCATTGGGCCCAGCCTTATCATTGAATGATATAAAGACACCACCACATCTTCTTTATCACCATTCGGCCCATCCTTATCATTGATGTATATGACACCACCATCTTCTGTGTCACCATTGGGGCTCAGCCTTATCATTGATGTATATGACACCATCATCTTCTATGTCTCCATTGGGGCTATCCTTATCATTGATATATATGACACCACCATCTTCTATGTCACCATTGTGTCCATCCTTATCATTGATGTATATTTGACACCACCATCTTCTGTGTCACAATTGGGCCCAGCCTTATCATTGATATATATGACACCACCATCTTCTATGTCACCATTGGGCCATCCTTATCATTGATATATATGACACCACCATCTTCTATGTCACAATTGGGGCCCAGCCTTATCACTGATATATATGACACCACCATCTTCTATGTCACCATTGGTCCATCCTTATCATTGATATATATGACACCATCATCTTCTATGTCACCATTGGGCCCATCCTTATTGATATATTTGACACCACCATCTTCTCTGTCACCATGGCACCCATACTTATCATTGATATATATGATACCACCATCTTCTGTGTCACCATTGGGCCCATCCTTATCATTGATATATATGACACCACCATCTTCTATGTCACCTATCATTGATATATATGACACCACCATCTTCTATGTCACCATTGGGCCCATCCTTATCATTGATGTATATGATGCCACCATCTTCTATGTCACCATTGGGGCATCCTTATCATTGATATATATGATACCACCATCTTCTGTGTCATCATTGGGGTCAACCTTATCATTGATGTATATGACACCACCATCTTCTATGTACCATTGGCGCCATCCTTATCATTGTGATATATATGACGCCACCTCTCTATGCTCACCATTGGGGCTCATCCTTACAATTGATATATAGGACCACCATACTTCTATGTCCCATTGGCGCCATCCTACATTGATATAATATGATACCCACATCTTCTGTGTCACATAGGGGCCAGCCTTATCATTGATTTTATGACACCACCATCTTCTATTACCATTGGGCCCAACCTTATCATGATATATATGACACCACCATCTTCTATGTCACCATGTGGCCATCCTTATTTATTGATATATATTTACACCACCATCTTCTATGTCACCATTGGGCCACCTTATCATTGATTATATAATCTTTGACACCATACCATCTTCTATGTCACCATTGGGTCCATCCTTATCATTGATATATATGACACCATCATCTTTTATGTCACCATTGGGCCCATCCTTATTGATATATTTGACACCACCATCTTCTATGTCACCAATGTGTCCATCCTTATCATTGATGTATATGACACCACCATCTTCTATGTCACCATTGGGCCCATCCTTATCATTGATATATATGATGCCACCATCTTCTATGTCACCATTGGGGCAGCCTTATCATTGATGTATATGACACCACCATCTTCTATGCCACCATTGGGGCCCAACCTTATCATTGATATATATGACACCACCATATTCTATGTCACCATTGGAGCCCCACCTTTATCATTTGATTATATGAATATTAACACCACCATCTTCTATGTCACCATTGGGCCCAACCTTATCATTGATATATATGACACCACCATCTTCTATGTCACCATTGGGCCCATCCTTATCATTGATATATATGATGTCACCATCTTCTATGTCACCATTGGGCCCATCCTTATCATTGATATATATGATACCACCATCTTCTGTGTCACAATTGGGGCCCAGCCTTATCACTGATATAATATGACCCACCATCTTCTTTCACCATTGGGCCCAACCTTATCATTGAGTACTATGATGACCACCATCTTCTTGGGCACCATTGGGGCCCACCTTATCATTGATGTATATTTGACACCACCATCTTCTATGACACCATTGGGGCCACCTTATCATTGATGTATATGACACCACCATCTTCTATCTCACCATTGGGGCACAACCTTATTATTGATATATATGACACCACCATCTTCTATGTCACCATTGGGGCCCAACCTTATCATTGATATATATGACGCCACCATCTTCTATGTCACCATTGGGGCCATCCTTATCATTGATATATATGACGCCACCATCTTCTGTGTCACCATTGGGCCCAACCTTATCAGTGATATATATGACACCACCATCTTCTATGTCACCATTTTACCCAGCCTTATCATTGATATATATGACACCACCATCTTCCGTGTCACCATTGGGCCCAACCTTATCAGTGATATATATGATGCCACCATCTTCTATGTCACCATTGGGGCATCCTTATCATTGATATGTATGACACCACCATCTTCTATGTCACCATTGGGGCTCAGCCTTATCATTGATATATATGACTCCACCATCTTCTTTGTCACCATTGGGGCTCAGCCTTATCATTGATATATATGACGCCACCATCTTCTGTGTCACCATTGGGGCTCAGCCGGATCATTGATATATATGACTCCACCATCTTCTATGTCACCATTATACCACCTATCATGATATATATGACACCACCATCTCCGTTCACCATTGGCCAACCTATCAGTGATATATGATGCCCATCTCTATACACATTGGGCATCTTATCATTGATATGTATGACACCACCATCTTCTATGTCACCATTGGGGCTCAGCCTTATCTATATCATTGATGTAGTTAGTACTATCACCTTCCATGTTGCTGTGCAGGTCCAGCCTTGTATTTGTATTGACATATATATATGGCACTGTCATCTTCCATGGCGTTGTACAATCTTCAATGGGATTTGATATAGAGACCCCTAAGCCTGTTAGTCTGTGGTTCGGCGTCATGGAGGACAATTACTCCAGGGCTCCATAACTGGGCTTAATGATTACTCTGAGGGGTTATCTCCAGCCGGGAAGGTTAAGAGTAATTTGTATCTGGAGGCTGCGCTGAGGAGGTGAGAATTACATCTCTGAGGACCCCCTGGTGAGGGGCACAATGGCCCAGCGGGCAGTCACTGAGACATCATATGTCCTGGAGATTGCTCCCTTCACATCCCGGCCAGCGCCTGCAGCACCGACCCTCAGACATGGGCAGATGAATGGCCGTGCCCGGGGTCACTCGGCGCTGACTCCTCCACAGGATTCCCATTTAACCAGACCTCCGAAACATGAGGGGCACTGCTAATGCTCACTTATGTTATTACTAGGTATAAATGTACAATAGCTAGAAAGATCTAGAAATGTAGCTAAAATGCATTAAACAATATCTGATGTACAGTATGGATATGAGATAGATGATAGATATATATGAAATAGATATATATGACATAGATAGATAGATATGATAGATAGATATGAGATAGATAGATATGAGATAGATAGATAGATAGATATGATAGAGATAGATAGATATGAATAGATAGATAGATAGATGATATGAGGATAGATAGATATGAGATAGATAGATAGATAGATAGATAGATAGATAGATATAGATGATAGATAGATAAGAGATCAGATAATAGATAGATAGATATGAGAAGATAGATATGAGAGAGATAGATTGAGAGAGATATGATATAGATAGATAGATAGATATGGAAGATATGAGAGAGATAGATATGAGAGAGATAGATAGATATGAGATAGATAGATATGAGATAGATAGATATGAGATAGATAGATAGATATGAGATAGATAGATAGATATGAGATAGATAGATAGATAGATATGAGATAGATAGATAGATATGAGATAGATAGATATGAGAGAGAGAGATAGATAGATATGAGATAGATAGATATGAGATAGATAGATAGATAGATAGATATGAGATAGATAGATAGATATGAGATAGATAGAGAGATAGATAGATGTGATAGATAGATATAGATAATCAATTTTAAAAAGAGTCTGTACGAGAACCTAAAAGGAATATTCAGAGCTTTCTAAATGTTCTTGAAGATATGCAATAAATTTCATTGCATCAGTTTTAATTATAAAGAAGCATAAGCAAACTATACATAAAAGATATGAAAATAGATACTGAGCACTTCTCAACGCGATTTACACGAATTCTCTAGTGTACTCAGATAATATGCCAATAAAAAAGTCTCCTTATATACACCATAAGCCTTAGATTAAATAATAGATATAATAGAAATATAGATAGATAATAGATAGAGAATAGAAGATAGATAGATGATAGATAAGAGATATGAGATAATAGAAGATAATATAATAGAAAGATAGATAGATAGATAGATAGAAAACCCAAATTTAAAAAGGGGTCGACAAGAACCTCAAAAAGGGAATACTCTTTCAAAAAATGCTTTTTTGAAAAGATTTGCGAAAATTTTTCTTTTTTGCAATTTTTTTAAATTAAAAAAAAAGCAACAACACACACAATACATAAAAAGATACTAAAAAAAATACTGTAGCCTCTCCACGCTTTTAAAAACGAATTCTCGTGCTTCCCAGGAGTAAAACCCATTTAAAAAAGTCCCCTTTAATACACCATAAACCTTCCCTTCTCGAGTTCAACACTCCCCTTTTAACCCGAGACATCCCCAAAACAATCCTAAACAATCTCTTTTATCCCAGAATTCTCACATTTTAGAAAATTTTTTTTCCTCTCTTACGACCAGTACTCTCTTTCCCTTATACTTTAAAAGAAAAAAGAGGGGGAAGAGGGGGGGGGGGGTTTCGTTGTTACCTTTTTCTCCTGTACTTATTATGGAGACATCCCGTCGTCCCGAGATGACTGCGGACTTGAGCGGAAACTTTACTCCCTGATGTCATTTCCCCCTCACCGTGAGCACCACGTTCTATTGCGCAATGCTCCCTGCCCATTTAGCGCACGGGACTCTCTAATTCATTAGCTATATATTTAAAACATCTATAACCTTATTTAAAAACTATAACTATAAAAACTCTCTTTTGTCCTGGTTCAATTTTAGTTATAAGTTTCTTGAAACCTCATTTAAACCATAAGGGTTTATCGTATCATTTAAAAATCCAATAACTCTTTTTTATTAATAATTGCAGTCTATCCTCCTTATTTTCCCTGATATAATCTATAGGTTGTACTTCAAAATTTGTACTCTCCCCCGGGGTGCTCTTCAGATAAATGCCTCGGAGACTGAAACAATTTACTATTTTTCTTGATGTTAAACCTAGGGTTAAGGCGCTGTGAAAGCTTTGGACTTCCTACCCACATACTGCTTTCCACAGCTACATGTGATAAGGTAGACTACAAAACTGGATCTACAAGAAAGCTTGTGCCTAATTTTAAATTTTTCTCCAGTAGAAGATGACATAAAATCCTCCCTTTCTTTCAACATCTCACATGCCCTTGCATGTAGGAAATCTGCACGCATATACTCCCATTTTTATCCTTTCCTACTTCCTCTTTTACTCATTTCTCTTTCCTCGTTCCTTTTGGCGTGAGGGAGCTACCATATTTTTCTCGGGGTTTGTGCACGTCTATAGGTTATCCAAAGGTTTCTCTTAATATAGTTTTTTAAAATAGGATCCCAATTTTAAAATTTTCCAATGTTTTCTAAAATTTTTATACGTTCTCTATGCTGTGAAGAATACGATGTAATAAAGTTACCTTATATGTTTCCATTGTTTCCTTTGTGGGGTCTCTGAAATATATTCTTTCTGCGTTTTTCTTCCTGCTCTATTTTTTTGCTTCTTCTACTGGAGTCCTCGGGTACCCCTTTCTCTATAAATCTTCTGCTAGGATATTAGCTTGTTCTTTGTATTCTCAGGACGTGCAGTTCTTCCGGAACCCCCCCGGAATTGACCAAACGGTAATATTTCTGGTCCATTTCCCATAATGGTTGCTTGAGAAATGGACGTAATTTTTGGGAAAATCTACTGCTTTGAAAATGTTTTAATTATGTTCTTTCTTTTTTTTTGATTTTATATTCAATCTAGAAACTGAATTTGTGTCTTATTGATTTCTATTGTGAATCGAATTCCTGGGGAATTCATATTCAGATGTTTAAAAAATTTTTAAAGCTTCCTCCTCCGTTCCCATTCCATATATATATCAAATAAACGATGAATCTCCTATAGTACACATGTTTGATCTGTATGGTTTATGTCAAGAGGATATACAAATCCTCCAAAGCCCCCATAAACAGGTTGGCCAGCGATGGGGCAACTCTTGTCCCCATCGCTGTGCCAACCTGCTGATGGTAATGTACTCCATCGTATTCAAAATAATTATTCTCAAGAATACGTTTTAGACCCTCCACCAAAAAGCCTTTTTTCGCTTCCGAAAGATGTTTATCACCATCTAGATAGAGATTGACTGCCTGAATGCCTCTTGAATGTTCTATGTTTGAATATAATCCTACCACATCCATGGTGAGGAAAAAATAACTGTCCTCCCATTTCATATCCACTAGTTCTCTAATAATCTGATCTGAATCTTTCAGGTGACTAACTAGTGCTTGGACATGTGGCTGTAAATGGATATCGATATATCTGGATAGGTTTGACAAGGTGGAATCTATCCCCGAAATGATTGGTCTTCCCGGGGGATTTTCTATATCCTTATGGACCTTCGGGAGATGGTAAAAGAATGGTCTCTTTGGTCTCTTAATATACAAAGCCTCTTTTTCTTTCTGATTAATAGCTCCCATGGAAAATGCTACGTTTAAAAATTCTAAAAAATGTTTTTGGAGTCTCAAATACACCTCAGAATCCACTATATGATAATGAACTGGATCTTTCAAAATATTCCATGCTTCTTTTTTATATTTATCTGTGTCCTGTACCACTATCGACCCTCCCTTGTCCGCATTTCTTATTATTATATTCTTATTGTTTTTCAAAGATTTTACTGCCCTTTTCTGCATTACTGTCAAATTCCCATTATACGGTGTTTTTCTTTTTATATTCCTTAAGTCATCCATTACCATCTGATTAATTAAGCCTGTGTAATGGCCCTGTGCCCAAGTGGGATAGAATGTCGATTTGGTTGGTATTGTTGATCTAATCATGGAATAGAGAATAGGACAAACAGAAACAAAAACAAAACGAATATACCCATTCCATCTACAGGTAATAGAAATCAGAGAGATAGGAATAAAACAGCCTCTTTAGATATAGTAGATTTCACTACGCATGAAAACCCCCCAGAATCAGAATTGGATATATCTTCAACATCTCTAGATAATAGTTTCCTTACATTAACACCGAAACAATCCACACAGGCTTCAAATAACCCAATCATTATAGGGATTGGAGAAGAAGACGAGATACCAGCAGCCCAATTAAATCCCTCCCAGTCTTTTTTAGGCCTGAATCCGCCACTGAACATTCAAAGTACTACAGAGGAAATCCTCTTAACACCTATAATACAGTCAGGGGAGACAAGAAAACGAAAATTAGAAAGAGAGGAACTAGAGGTTTCCCGGGTAGTCAAAAGAGGCTCAGAAGCTTCAGATCCAAAGAAAAACAGAGTCGAAAGAAAAAAGGTCCCACCCAGTAAAGATTTTTAACCTTTCTAAATATGAATTAAAAGTAGAAGAACTAGAAGTACTCCAGAAGGGTTTAAATTTCTGTCCGGACAGTGCCATGGATATATTTGGAGTATTTACGGATCTCCAAAAATATATCAGAAAATTAACCATTCAAAGATTTTTTTCCATACAAAAGAATAAAAATAAAAATAAAAAAGATGAAAATGAAAATAGCCAAAATATAGGAAATAGATCAATAATACCAACTAAATCGACATTCTATCCCATTTGGGCACAGGGCCATTACATAGGCTTATTTAATCAGATGGTAATGGATGACTTAAGGAATATAAAAAGAAAAACACCGTATAATGGGAATTTGACAGTAATGCAGAAAAGGGCAGTAAAATCTTTGAAAAACAATAAGAATATAATAATAAGAAATGCGGACAAGGGAGGGTCGATAGTGGTGCAGGACACAGATAAATACAAAAAAGAAGCTTGGAATATTTTGAAAGATCCAGTTCATTATCATATAGTGGATTCTGAGGTGTATTTGAGACTACCAAAATTTTTTTTAGAATTTTTAAACGTAAGCATTTTCCATGGGAACATAATCAGAAAGAAAAAGAGGCTTTGTATATTAAGAGACCAAAGAAACCATTCTTTTACCATCTCCCGAAGGTCCATAAGGATATAGAAAATCCCCCGGGAAGACCAATCATTTCGGGGATAGATTCCACCTTGTCAAACCTATCCAGATATATCGATATCCATTTACAGCCACATGTCCAAGCACTAGTTAGTCACCTGAAAGATTCAGATCAGATCATTAGAGAACTAGTGGATATGAAATGGGAGGACAGTTATTTTTTCCTCACCATGGATGTGGTAGGATTATATTCAAACATAGAACATTCAAGAGGCATTCAGGCAGTCAATCTCTATCTAGATGGTGATAAACATCTTTCGGAAGCGAAAAAAGGCTTTTTGGTGGAGGGTCTAAAACTTATTCTTGAGAATAACTATTTTGAATACGATGGAGTACATTACCATCAGCAGGTTGGCACAGTGATGGGGACAAGAGTTGCCCCATCGCTGGCCAACCTGTTTATGGGGGCTTTGGAGGATTTGTATATCCTCTCTGACTATAATCCATACAGATCAAACATTGTGTACTATAGGAGATTCATCGATGATTTGATATATATATGGAAGGGAACGGAGGAGGAAGCTTTAAAATTTCTTAAACATTGAATATAAAATTTCCCGCAGAATTCGATTCACAATAGAAATCATAAAAACAAAAATTTCCCAGTTCTAGGTCTGAAATATATCAAGAAAAAGAAAGAACCCATACTAAAATTTTCAAAGCAGTAGATTCCAACAATTACGTCCATTTCTCAAGCAACCCCATTATGGGAAATGGACCAGAAATATACCGTTTTGGTCAATTCCGAGGATCCGGAAGAACTGCACGTCCTCTGAGATATACAAAAACAAGCTAAATATCCTAGCGGGAAGATTTATAGAGAAGGGAAAACCCGGGGACTTAGAGAAGAAGCAAAAAATAGAGCAGGAAGAAAAAGCAGAAAGAATATATTTCAGAGACCCCACAAAGAGAAACAATGAAACATATAAGAGTAACTTATTACATCGTATTCTTCACAGCAAGAGAATTGAAAAAAATTTTTTAGAAAAACTTTGGAAAATTTTAAAATTGGATCCTATTTTAAAAACTTAAATTACAGAGAAACCTAGGATAACCTATAGACTGCACAAACCCTGAAAAAATATGGTAGCTCCCTCACGCCAAAAGGAGAGGAAAGAGAAATGAGTTAAAGAGGAATAGGAAAAGGGATAAAATGGGAGTATATGCGTGCAGATTTCCTACATGCAAGACATGTGAGATTTTGAAAGAGGAGAGGATTTTATGCATCTTCTACTGAGAAAAATTTAAAATTAGGCACAAGCTTTCTTGTAGATCCAGTTTTGTAGTCAAACCTTATCCCCTGTACTGTGGAAAGCAGTATGTGGGTGACGTCCACCAAGCTTTCACAGCGCCTTAATAACCATAGGTTTAACATCAAGAAAAATAGTAAATTGTACATCTCCCGAGGGATTTAAACTGAAAAGCACCAGGGGAGAGTACAAATTTGAAGTACAACCTATAGAATAATATCAGGGAAAATAAGGAGATAGACTTCAATCATTAATAAATAAAGAGTTTATTGGATTTTTAAATTTAATAGATAAACCCTTATGGTTTTAAAAAGAGTACAAGAACTTATAATCTAAAATTTAACCAGGACAAAAGAAGTTTTATAGTTTATAGTTTTTAAAAAAGGTTATAGATGTTTTAAATATATAGCTAATGAATAGAGAGTCCCGTGCCTAAATGGGCAGGAGTATGCGCAATAGAACGTGGGGCCTCACGGTGAGGGCGGAAATGACATCAGGAGAGTAAGTTTCCGCCCAGTCCGCGGTCATCCTCGGGAGGAACCGGATTCTCCATTCTAAGTACAGGAGAAAAAGGGAACAAACGAAAGCCCCCCCCCCCTCTTCCCCCCCTTTTTTCTTTTAAAGTATAAGGGAAAGAGAGTACTGGTCGTAAGAGGAGAAAAATTCCTAAAATGTGAAATTCTGGATAAAAGAGATCTGTTTAGGAGTGTTTTGGGGATGTCTCGGGTTAAAAGGGGAGTGTTAAACTCGAGAAGGGGAAGGCTTTATGGTGTATATAAGGAGACTTTTTATAAATGGCATTTACTCCTGAGGAAGCACGAGAGAATTCGTGTGAAACGCGTTGAGAGAGGCTACAGTATTCTTTTTAATATCTTTTTATGTATTGTGTGTGTTGTTGCTTTTTTAATAATTAAAAAGATTGCAAATAGAAAGATTCATCGCAATCTTTTTAAGAAGCATTTTTAGAAAGCGCTGGAGATATTCCTTTTAGAGGTTCTTGTACAGACCTCTTTTTAAATTTGGATTTTTATCTCTCACACCTAATGGTGCAAAAGGGTGAGTGAACGAAGGAGGACCAGCAGCTGATAAATATTTGAAATAAGCTGAAAAATGAGTTGTACCATTTGAGTGCAACTGAATCAGGTGAGCGGCATATAAAACCTGATTGTTTAAAATCTCCTATTGAAAGTAATACACTATTGGTGCGCCTTTTTGTTTCTCTGAGGGTTTCTTAGCACACTATTGGAACAAGATAGATAGATATGAGATAGATAGATATGAGATAGATAGATAGATAGATATGAGATAGATAGATAGATAGGAGATAGATATGAAAAGATAGATATGGGTAGATAGATAGATATGAGATAGATAGATAGATAGATAGAATAGATAGAATATAGATAGATAGTAGATAAGATAGATAGATAATAGATAGATAGATATATGGAGATAAGATATGAGGTAGATAGATAGATATGAGATAGATATGAGGTAGATAGATAGGATATAGATATGAGGTAGATAGATAGATATGAGATAGATAGATATGAGATAGATAGCTAGATATGAGATAGATATGAGATAGATAGATATGAGATACAGTAGATATGAGATAGATATGAGATAGATAGATAGATATGAGATAGGAAGATATGAGATAGATAGAAAGATATGAGATAGATAGATAGATATGAGATAGATAGATACAGTAGATATGAGATAGATAGATAGATAGATAGATAGATAGATATGAGATAGATAGATATGACATAGATAGATATGAGATAGATAGATATGGGATAGATAGATAGATATGAGATAGATAGATATGAGATAGATAGATAGATAGGAGATAGATAGATAGATAGATAGATAGGAGATAGATAGATTGAGATAGGTAGATAGATATGAGATAGATAGATAGGAGATAGATAGATAGATAGATAGATAGATATGAGATAGATATGAGATAGATAGATAGATAGATAGATATGACATAGATAGATATGAGAGAGATAGATATGAGATAGATAGATGGATAGATAGATAGATAGATATGGAGATAGATAGATAGATAGATAGATAGATATGAGATAGATAGATAGATATGAGATAGATAGATAGATAGATAGATAGATAGATAGATATGAGATAGATAGACAGATATGAGATAGATAGATAGATAGATAGATAGATAGATAGATAGATAGATAGATAGATAGATATGAGATAGATAGATATGAGATGTAGATAGATATGACATAGAGATATGAGATAGATATGAGTAGATATGGATAGATATAGATATGAGATAGATATGAGATAGATATGAGATAGATAGATATGAGATAGATAGATATGAGATAGATATGAGATAGATAGATATGAGATAGATATGAGATAGATAGATAGATATGAGATAGATATGAGATAGATATGAGATAGATAGATATGAGATAGATATGAGATAGATAGATAGATAGATAGATAGATATGAGATAGATATGAAAGGCAGTAAGAAATGACATTGACACTAGGACACCGAGCCGCTGTAGGGTCCTCCATGCTGTGTTCAGTGCTGAGCCCCTCAGGACATACGGTACAATAGACCCCTCTTGTTGCTGATGGAAAGCTATGCTGAACATTCGCCTGAACTAATTTCTCAAGACCCTTAATGACTGCACAGGAATCTCACGACACAGGGTTATATGTGTATTATATTTCTACAAACATGGAGCTGATGTGGTGATCATCACATGGGTATGTTCACATGGCTTATTTTCAGGTGTAATTGCGGGCGTGTTTTGCCGCATAATACGATCATATTGTACGCGCGGGGGGATAAGTGACGTCAATTATTCGCGGCGATTACGTACCGCAAGTAATGCATGTCTATGGGGCCGGCGGGCTGCTGCCCCCCCCCCCCCCTTTCACCCCCGTGCCGCGGAAGTACGCGCTGATAAGTGCGAGCTCCCGAAACACACGGTGCATTGTGGCGCATACTGTACGTGTCGCAATACACCGTGTGAACATATCCTAACAAAGAATAGTATAACACTAATGCAATAGTATGATAAATGTCTGGATAATAATGTAGATCATAATGCACTATAGATACTAGTAAATCATAGTATAAGGGTTTGTTCACACGGCAGGTTCTGGGTGCAGACTCCGTGTCCAAAATCGGCGTCCGATCCGGCTGTAAAGTGATTTACACTGCACCTTATGTAACATCAAACTCGTTCAGACGCCGCTAATTTTACACAAGCACTATCGGTGCGTAATGCCTGCACCTACAAAACCTGACAGATCAATTCTGTGACGCATGTTACAGGCCAGTAGTAGCAAAGTACAGAAATCTGCCGCGGCATTTGTTCGCTGAAATTCCCCCGGCAAGCACAGATTTTTCAATGAGGAAACAACACTTTTTCGCCGCTGACAGAAAGACCTTGTGTGAACCTACCCTAATTCATAGTAGTATAATAAAACTATAGGTACTGGTATAAATAGTAGTATTATACAGCGATAGTATAATAATAGTATAGATTATCATGCAAGTCCGCTGCCTTGGGATAACCCTTGACTCCTCTCTGTCCTTCAAACCGCACTTCCAAGCCCTCACCTCTGCTGACGCCTCCACCTGAAAAACATCTCCTGAATTCCTTAACTTCAATACTACAAAAATGCTGGTCCCTGCCCTCGTCATCTCCCACCTAGACTACTGCAACATCCTTCTCAGTGGCCTCCCAGCTAGCACGCTCGCTCCCCTCCAATCCATCCTCAACTCTGCTGCCCGTCTTATCCACCTCTCTCCTCGCTACTCCTCTGCCTCTCCCCTCTGCCAATCCCTACACTGGCTACCTATTGCCCAACGAATCCAGTTCTAGTTACTAACCCTGACCTCTCCACACCCTCTCCCCTCCATACATCTCTGCCCTAATCTCCAGATACCTCCCCTCACGCACTCTCCGCTCCTCACAGGACCTTCTCCTCTGCTCCCCTCTCATCAGCTCCTCACACAACCGTCTCCAAGACTTCTCCCGTGCTTCCCCCACACTCTGGAACTCACTGCCCCAACACATCAGACTCTCCCCCACTCTCACCAGCCTCCAAAGCAGCCTGAAAACCCATCTCTTCAGGAGCCTATAACCTACAATAACCCCGCTGTTACTACACCCCCCACAAACATGTCTGCCCCTCACCTTCTGTCTCTTCCCACCTTCCTTGTAGAATGTAGGCCCTCGCGGGCAGGGACCTCTCTCCCTCTGTGCCAGTTGTTAGTCATTTGTCATCACCATTTTACTTGTTTGATATGTTATGTATGTAATAACTCCCCTCGAATGCTCAGCGCCCTGGAAGTAATGGGGCTCTAAAATAAATAATAATAATATTAATAAAAAAATATAATATAGATAATAGTATAAATCATATATAGACAGTAGGATAATAATAGTATAAATAATAGTCTAATACATAGATAGTATAATAATATATAATAATGTTCTATAGATAGTATAATAATAGTATAGATAATAGTGCACTATAGATAGTAGTATAATAGTATAGATCATAGTGCACTATTTGATAGTAAAAAATAATGGTATAATCATAGTGCAAATATAGATAGTATAATAATGGTATAGATCATAGTGCACTATAGATAAATAGTATAATATATAGATCATAGTGCACTATAGATAGTATAATAATGGTATAGATCATAGTGACTATGATATGTAGTATATAGTATAGATCATGTGGCACCTATAGATAGTATAATAATAGTAAAAGATCAAAGTCAAATATAGATAGTATAATAATAGTATAGATCATAGTGCACGTAGAGATATAATAATAGTATAGATCATAGTGCACTATAGATAGTAGTATAATAGTATAGATCATAGTACATTATAGATAGTATAATAATAGCATAGATCATAGTGCACTATAGATAGTATAATAATAGTATAGATCATAGTGCACTATAGATAGTAGTATAATAGTATAGATCATAGTGCACTATAGATAGTATAATAATGGTATAGATCATAGTGCACTATAGATAGTAGTATAATAGTATAGATCATAGTGCACTATAGATAGTATAATAATAGTATAGATCATAGTGCACTATAGATAGTAGTATAAAAAGTATAGATATAGTACATATATAGATAGTATAATAATAGTATAGATCATAGTGCACTATAGATAGTAGTATAATAGTATAGATCATAGTACATTATAGATAGTATAATAATGGTATAGATCATAGTGCACTATAGATAGTATAATAATGGTATAGATCATAGTGCACTATAGATAGTAGTATAATGGTATAGATCATAGTGCACTATAGATAGTATAATAATAGTATAGATCATAGTGCACTATAGATAGTAGTATAATAGTATAGATCATAGTGCACTATAGATAGTATAATAATGGTATAGATCATAGTGCACTATAGATAGTATAATAATGGTATAGATCATAGTGCACTATAGATAGTAGTATAATGGTATAGATCATAGTGCACTAAAAGATAGTAAATAATAGTATAGATCATAGTGCACTAAAAGATAGTAGTATAATAGTATAGATCATAGTGCACTATAGATAGTAGTATAATAGTATAGATCATAGTGCACTATAGAGAGTATAAATACTATATAGATAGTAGGATAATAATAGTATAAATAATAGTCTAATAGATAGTAGTATATTAAAAAAAATTCAAATAACTTGCTCCCTAAAAATACTGTGATGATACAAAGTTAATACTCAGTGGTGATGTACTCAGAACAGCCGTGGCCGTTTCCTGTAAAGTAACAAATTTCAAAGGATCCTTGAATGGAAAAGGAAGGTCCGGCACCATTACATAGAGTAAAAAATAAAAATCTCTTTATTGCAGATGCCTCCATTAAAAATAGCATCACATAAGAAAAAAAAATTGAATTAGAGAAGGTCCACAACCACGCTGACGCGTTTCAGGCTAACAACACCCTTATTCGTAGCATAACAACTCTGTAGGTGGACCGAAGATTTAAAAATCACATGGACCAATCAGAAACGAACAAAACTAAATTATTATATTCATGATTTGTATTTGTGATTTATTTAATTTAGTTTTGTTCGTTTCTGATTGGTCCACACGATTTTTAAATATTCGGTCCACCTACAGAGTTGTTATGCTATAAGTAAAGGCGTTGTTAGCCCGAAACGCGTAAGCGTGGTTGTGGACCTTCCAATCAGCGAATGATTTACTTCCTTTTTCCTGCTGGGAAAAAGCTGGTGATTGGTTGTACAATTTTCCTTGTGATCACCAACAAAAATCAGGTCCAGACAAAGCAGCCAGACACCATTCACTACTCCTGGACCAACATATGCCATAGGCCATTTATAATACTATTGCCCTTTTAATGGGGTTTTCCAAGACTGTTAGGAACCTCCCACGGAGATAGAAAATGACCCCATACTTACCTCTCCTATCACCACTGTTCCATAGCTCCAGTGTTCCTCCCCGATTCCTCACTGATGACATCACATTTATGGATCACATGATGCTCCAGCCAATCACTGGCCTCTGTGGTCACATGCTGTATGTGCAGATTGGCTGCAGCATCATGTGATCCAATCTGCAGCCAATCTGCATGTGCATCATGTGACCACAGAGGCCAGTGATTGGCTGGAGCATCATGTGATCCAATCTGGAGCCAATATGCATGTGCATCATGTGACCACAGAAGCCAGTGATTGGCTGGAGCATCATGTGATCCAATCTGCATGTGCATCATGTGACCACAGAAGCCAGTGATTGGCTGGAGCATCATGTGATCCAATCTGCATGTGCATCATGTGACCACAGAAGCCAGTGATTGGGCCCTGGAAAAGCCATCATGTGATTCCAAAACAGGATGGCGCCAATTCACTGCATGTGCATCATGTGACCACAGAAGCCAGTGATTGGCTGGAGCATCATGTGACCCATGAATGTGATGTCATCAGTGAGGAAGCGGGAGGGGGGGGGACCCTGGAGCTATGGAAAGGTCGTGATGGGAGAGGTAAGTATCAGGTAATTTTCTATTTTAGCACAATGGTTGGGAGGTTTTTAAAAGTTTTTATGTGGCAGAGGAGCCCATGTGCCACTTAAAGCATAACAATGGCTATCAAAAATATCCAGCTAGAAACAATATGTGGTTTTTGCACATCCCCCAAAAACTTTTGGGAAAAAAATGAGCATAGGTGCACTGGTGCAGCAGTGACATACATACACATTCCAAAAAGCAGTAGCACACTATCAACTAAAGAAACTGTCAAAAAAGACATAGGAATTTTTGGAAAAGCATTTCTGCTATCTAGGATACATGAAATTTTTTTTGAGGTTCTTGGTTCACATTTTTGATCAAAACTGCTTAAGCCCACCTCCAAAACATCAACGGGAATTCAAATCAGGTGGGAACCTACACTATTTTGTTACCTCTCTTGGGGACTGTTGAGACCTCCATGCTTCAGGGAGTGAAGGTACCAGCTTCTATGAACACTGCACTGATTTAAAAGCCTGTGAAGGTGGGTGGAGTTCAGAAAACCAAAATGGAGGCAGCCACTCCTCCATACACAACTAGAAACAATATATGGTTTTGCACATCCCAAAAAAACTTTTTGGAAGCTTGTACCTTTACTCCCTGAAGCATGGAGGTCTGAACAGTCCCCAAGAGAGGTAACAAAATAGTGTAGGTTCCCACCTGCATTTGAGGTCCCGTTGGCGTTTCGGAGGTGGCTTAAGCAGTTTTGATCAAAAATGTGAACTAAGAACCTCAAAAAAAATATTTCATGTATCCTGGGTAGCAGAAATGCTTTTTCAAAAATTCCTATGTCCTTTTTGATAGTTTCTTTAGTTGATAGTGTGCTGCTGATTTTTGGAATGTGTACAATATCCAGCTAGACTCTGTTCACACTGGGTTGAGGCTCGATATCCCCGTTATCCAGAAGAGCTGGGTGTCATGGCTGCCAGTACCACTGAGGGCACCTTGATGGTTGTTAGACTGAGGTACATTTTGGGGGTGGGGCGAAATTTTTGGCTGCCCATAATCTCCAGGGTTAATTCCTTCCATAATTTACAAAAATTCCCTTTGAGATTCTTTGGCCGGGGCTCAGAGGCGCCCTCCATACCTGCAGCTCCGCTTCTTATTAAGGTCTGCAGTAGGGTGTCTGTAATGATGTAGCCGCTCACTCAAGCAGAACAAATAGCCACGGGCCGATCGGGAGGAGCGCTCCTGAACAAATATATAGACTGAGAGTCAGCCCAAAAGAGAAATGGTTTTAATTATTATCAACGAGGAAAATTGAATTATTAGAACCATGTGCGACTACCACAGTCCGCCGTTACCTAGCGCCGCGCCAATTGCCTCTGACTGACAGGACGGCCCGCTCCACCCAGTCCGCGGCCCGCATGTCTTATGACAGCCCATGTCCACACATCACGCACTGCGATAGCCCTATAACGTCCGGCTCACAGGGAAGCCAGGAATACCCCAATGGGCCCTTGGACATGATGGGCCCCGGGCATGGTAGTGCCGAGAGAAAGGCAGAGACTGAGAGGCAGAAAGCAAGAGAGGTGCAAAATATGTAGTAGCTGTAGGGTCGGCCCTCCAATTGAAAGTCCCAAGAATCAGCTCCACTGTTGGGCCTCAAGAATCAACTCTACTGGTGGCCCTAAGAATCATCTCCAGTGGTGGCCTCAATAATCAACTCTACTGGTGGCCCCAAGAATCAACTTCACTGGTGGGGCCCACGAATCAACTCCACTGGTGGCCCCAAGAATCAAGTTCACTGGTAGGGCCCAAGAATCATCTCCACTGGTGGCCCCAAGAACCAACTCCACTGGTGGCCCCAAGAACCAACTCCACTGGTGGCCCCAAGAATCAACTCCACTGGTGGCCCCAAGAATCAACTCCACTGGTGGCCCCAAGGATCAACTCCACTGGTGGCCCCAAGGATCAACTCCACTGGTGGCCCCAAGAATCAACTCCACTGGTGGCCCCAAGAATCAACTCCACTGGTGGCCCCAAGAATCAGCTCCACCGGTGGCCCCAAGAAGCAACTCCACTGGTGGTCCCAATAATCAACTCCAATGTTGTGCCCCAAGAATCAACTCCACTGGTGGCTCCAAGTATCATCTCCACTGGTGGTCCCAAGAATCAACTCCACTTGTGGTCCCAAGAATCATCTTCACTGTCGGGTCCCAAGAATCAACTCCACTGGTGGACCCCAGCCACCCTTGTCCAAGCCTGAGTAACATAGACCTGCAGAAGCAGAATAGTGAGTGCAGCTCTGGAGCATAATACAGGAGTAACTCAGGGCATACAGGATAAGTATGTATGTAGTGACTGCACCAGCATAGTGAGTGCAGCTCAGGGGGATAAAACAGGATGTAACTCAGGATCAGTACAGATAATAATGTATGTACAAGGACTGCACAAGCAGCATAGTGAGTGCAGCTCTGGAGTATAATACAGGATGTAACTCAGGATCAGTACAGGATAAGTAATGTATGTACAGTGACTGCACCAGCAGAATAGTGAGTGTAGCTTGGAGTATAATACAGGATGTAACTCAGGATCAGTACAGGATAAGTAATGTAAGTATTACAAGTGACTGCACCAGCAGAATAGTGAATGCAGCTCTGGAGTATAATACAGGATGTAACTCAGGATCAGTAAAGGATAAGTAATGTATGTACAGTGACTGCACCAGCAGAATAGTGAGTGCAGCTCTGGAGCACAATACAGGGTGTAACTCAGGATCAGTACAGGATAAGTAATGTATGTACATGACTGCAGCAGCAGAATAGTGAATGCAGCTCTGGAGTATAATACATGATGTAAATCAGGATCAGTACAGGGTAAGTAATGTATGTACACAGTGACTGCACAGCAGAATAGTGAGTGCAGCTCTGGAGTAAATACAGGATAAACTAACAGTACAGGATAGTAATGTATGTACACAGTGACTGCACCAGCAGAATAGTGAGTGCAGCTCTGGAGTATAATACAGGATGTAACTCAGGATCAGTACAGGATAAGTAATGTATGTACAGTGACTGCACCAGCAGAATAGTGAGCGCAGCACTGGAGGATAATACAGGATGTAACTCAGGATCAGTACAGGATAAGTAATGTATGTACACAGTGACTGCACCAGCAGAATAGTGAGTGCAGCTCTGGAGTATAATACAGGATGTAACTCAGGATCAGTACAGGATAAGTAATGTATGTACAGTGACTGCACCAGCAGAATAGTGAGCGCAGCTCTGGAGGATAATACAAGATGTCATTTTGGATTTGTAGCTCATTATTAGTCTTACATTTTGTGCATATTAGTTGTGTGTATATATTGGTACATAGATTATAGGTGAATGTACAGTCCTTCTGCTTCGTCTCAGTGTTTCGGTTCTGCTACAGCTCAGTGTCCTGGCTCTTTTACGTTGCATGGTCTTGGCTCTACTACATGCGTCCACCTCAGCTCTGCTACATCCAGTCGTCCCGGCTCTGCTACTTCTCTACATGTCGTGCGCGTTTTCTCCCCCTTCCTCCGCGTCGCTCTTGGTTTTCCGACACCTCTTCCCAGTCCTTCCCTCTCAGACTCCGTCCAGTCTGCGCCGCGCTCCTTACAGGCGCTGAGGTCTTTTAACGCAGCGGGGAGAGCCGGGGCCTGTGCGAGAGAACAGTCTGCAGATCCAGGCCGCCTCTTAAAACTCAATGCCTCTTAGTGGAAGATTATTTGGCAGTAACGACACTTGTGATTGCAATGTCCCATGCAAGATTAACCAATTAATTACCAGCTCGTAGAGTCCGGCGCCCGCTCACAAGGCACCACAACCTGCTGAGCTGGTGTATCTAAGCCTATGGTGTGTGATACTGGCCTTACATTGGATACTGCCGTGTGCTGTGCCTTCTTCTGGTGCCCCTTACCTATAACTAAGTAGTAATGCCATACAGTGCTGTACCTATCCCTAAGTAGTAATGCCATACAGTGTGATAATAACTGTACCTATACTAGTAGTATGCCATACAGTGCTGGATATATCTGTGACCTATACTTAATGTAATGCCATACATCTGGATAATAATATAATGTAACCTATACCTAGTAGTAATCATACTAGTGCTGTACCTATCCCTAAGTAGTAATGCCATACAGTGCTGGAATAATACACTGTACCTATACCTAAGTAGTAATGCCATACAGTGCTGGAATAATATACTGTACCTATACCTAAATAGTAATGCCATACAGTGCTGGAATAATATACTGTACCTATACCTAAGTAGTAATGCTATACAGTGCTGGAATAATATACTGTACCTATACCTAAGTAGTAACGCCATACAGTGCTGGAATAATACACTGTACCTATCCCTAAGTAGTGAATGCCATACAGTGCTTGGAATAATACACTGTACCTATCCCTAAGTAGGAATGCCATACAGTGCTGGAATAATACACTGTACCTATCCCTAAGTAGGAATGCCATACAGTGCTGGAATAATACACTGTACCTATACCTAAATAGTAATGCCATACAGTGCTGGAATAATATACTGTACCTATACCTAAGTAGGAATGCCATACAGTGCTGGAATAATACACTGTACCTATACCTAAATAGTAATGCCATACAGTGCTGGAATAATATACTGTACCTATACCTAAGTAGTAACGCCATACAGTGCTGGAATAATATACTGTACCTATACCTAAGTAGTAATGCCATACAGTGCTGGAATAATACACTGTACCTATACTTAAGTAGTAATGCCATACAATGCTGGAATAATACACTGTACCTATACGTAAACAGCGGTGCCATACAGTGCTGAAATAACACCAGCATACAGCAAGCAGTACATATCAGTTCCATAAGTTATCTGGTAGGAGCACCATAGAATACTGGTGGCGCCCCCTGCAGGTGTGGTGGTTAATACATTGGCCATGTTGCACCTGGGCAGTACTGACACCTTTTCTTTTGGGCCCACTGATATGGTGCAAGGGAGGAACAGGTGAAGCTGTAGAACCTCCCACAGCCTGAACAGGAAGTAGGAGCCTGAAGCTTTAGAACCGTCCCCAGCCTGAACAGGAAGTGGGATCCTGAAGCTGTAGAACCGCCCCCAGCCTGAATAGGAAGTGGGAGCCTGAAGCTATAGAACCACTCACAGCCTGAACAGGAAGTAGGAGCCTAAAACTGTGGAACCGCCCACAGCCTGAACAGGAAGTGGGAGCCTGAAGCTGTAGAACCGCCCACAGCCTAAACAAGAAGAGGGAGCTTGAAGCTGTAGAACCACCCACAGCCTAAACAAGAAGAGGGAGCTTGAAACTGTAGAACCACCCACAGCCTGAACAGGAAATGGGAGCCTGAAGCTGGCTGTGTAGAACAGATTCTGTGAAACAGCATTAAGCCTATTATATGTGATACCCTCTGTTTATCTTAGCGTATTACGTGTTGTACTGTCGGTGTATCTAAGCCTATGATGTCTCATGTCTGATTCTGTCTCTGTATCTAAGCCTATTATGTGTTATATACTGACTGTGTATTTAAGCCTATCATTGTTTCACAGCCTGTCAGTTGTAAGAATATCTTATTGTATCTAAGCCTATCATGTGTGATACAACCTGCTTAACTAATTGAAGCCTATTGAGCACGATACGGTCTCCTAATCTTAATTTCTAAATTTATTGTGTAATACTGTCTGTGTATCTAATCCTACTATGTGTGATACAGCCTTCTGAGCTCATGTATAATCTCCTGGAACAGTGTGCTGCTGAGTTGGTGTATCTAAGCCTACTATGTGTGATACAGCCTTCTGAGCTCATGTATAATCTCCTGGAACAGTGTGCTGCTGAGTTGGTGTATCTAAACCTATCATGTCTTCTGAGCTCATGTATAATCTCCTGGGACAGTGTGCTGCTGAGTTGGTGTATCTAAGCCTATTATGTGTGATACAGTCTTCTGAGCTCATGTTAATCTCTGGGGCAGGTGCTGCTGAGTTGGTGTATCTAAGCCTATTATGTGTGATACAGTCTTCTGAGCTCATGTCTAATCTTCTGGGACAGTGTGCTGCTAAATTGGTGTATCTAAGCCTACTATGTTTGATACAGTCTTCTGAGCTCATGTATAATCTCCTGGGACAGTGTGCTGCTGAGTTGGTGTATCTAAGCCTATTATGTGTGATACAGTCTTCTGAGCTCAGGTATAATCTAATGGGACAGTGTGCTGCTGAGTTGGTGTATCTAAGCCTATTATGTGTGATACAGTCTTCTGAGCTCATGTATAATCTCCAGGGACAGTGTGCTGCTGAGTTGGTGTATCTAAGCCTACTATGTTTGATACAGTCTTCTGAGCTCATGTATAATCTCCTGGGACAGTGTGCTGCTGAGTCAGTGTATCTAAGCCTATTATGTGTGATACATTGGGAGTATCTCAGCTTAACAGTAAAAATTAAAAAAAAAGTTTAAATAAATTTTTAAATAAAATTTTTAACAAAAAGGCGGCACAGAAGCGCGTGGTGTGACTGCCGCCTGACAGCGATTGTACGGTGCTGTAGGTAGAACGTTTTCATCACCAGATTCAGGATTTCAGGTAATTTATCTCCCGTCATTCGTACAAATTAGGGTGACGGCGGCGGGGACCCCACAGAGGCCAAATCCGTCACCTTTCCGTCCACCTCATATTCCATCATCCCGACGCGTGACGCATTTCAATCCAGGGGGGAAAAAAATAAAATTAAAGGGCCGGTCGTCTGCTGCATCTTCCAAAGTGACCACAGACGTTACCGGCATGGGGCGACGCTGCGGAGCACAACACTGCCCTCCATAGCACATTTAGGGAAGCGCACCCATATAGGGAACAGACGGGGAACATCTGCTCGGCAGGGGCGCGCTTATTTGTTTGCCTTACTTTTGTTATGGCATCTGCAAAATTACGATGATGACAAGAATGATTAACCCCTCGCTGCCCGTCCTCTTACTTGATCGTTGGCGCTCGTTAGCTAACCCAGGTTTTCCCCCACATTTTTTTAAAGGGGCCCGGTTTAACCCCTTTTTAAAAATGGGTCAGTAAAATCGGGGGGGTCGCCATCATCCCCGGGCAGTGCTCCCGTCCCTGACATGGTGTGAATGGGAAAACCGGTTTTAAAGGGCGGGGGCCCCGATGGGTTATGGGGGCCGGATCCCAGCACTGGAAAGATGGGGGGGGGGTGGGGCGAGGTATAGTTTTCTGGGCCATTGTGGCTGAGGGGGGCCCAAGGGTTTTTGTTTGTGGGTTTTTGGGGCCCCTTGGAGGGGGCCCCAGTTTGGTTTTTAAGTTTGTTGTTCTGGGCCAGGGTTTGGGTGAGGGGGCCCCGATGTTTGTAGTAGTTGTTTTGGGGGCCCCCGGGGGCTGAGGGGGCCCAGATGTTTTTGTGTTTGTTCCCCGGTGGGGGCTGAGGGGGCCCCCCGTTGTTTATGTTGTTCGGGCCATGGTGGCTGAGGGGCCAGATGTTGTAGTAGTTTTTTCTGGCATGGTGGCCTGAGGGGCCCAGATGTTGTAGTAGTTGTTCTGGGCCATGGTGGCTGAGGGGGGCCCAATGTTTTTAGTAGTTGTTCTGGGCCATGGTGGTGAGGGGGCCCAATGTTGTAGTAGGTTTTCTGGGCCTGGTGGCTGAAGGGGCCCAATGTTGTAGTAGTTTTCTGGTGCCCCCGGTGTGCAGAGGGGCCCAGATGTTGTAGAGTTGTTCTGGGCCACTGGTGGCTAAGGGGGCCCAGGGAGTTGTAGAGTTGTTCGGGGCCATGGTGGCTTAGGGGGCCCAGATGTTGTATTAGTTGTTCTGGGCCATGGTGGCTGAGGGGGCCCAGATGTTGTAGTTGTTCTGGGCCATTTGTTGGGTGAGGGGGCCCAGATGTTGTAGTAGTTGTTCGGGCCCTGGGGCTGGGGGGGACAGATGTTTGTATAGTTGTTCTGGGCCACGTGGCTGAGGGGCCCAGATATTGTAGTAGTTGTTCTGGGCCTTGGTGGCTGAGGGGCCCAATGTGTAGTTGTTGTTTGGGCAGGTGGCTGAGGGGGCCCAGATGTTGTAGTAGTTGTTCTTGGCCATGGTGGCTGAGGGGGCCCAGATGTTGTAGTAGTTGTTCTGGGCCGGTGGCTGAGGGGCCCAGGTGTTTGTTTGTATTGTTCTGGGCCATGGTTGCTGGTAGGTGGCCCATGTTGTATTAGTTTTTTCGGGCCATGGTGGCTGAGGGGGCCAGTGTTGTAGTATGTGGTTCTGGGCCTGGTGGCTGATGGGGCCCAAGATGTTGTAAATAGTGTTCTGGGCCATGGTGGCTGAGGGGCCCAGATGGTTGTAGTAGTTGTTCGGCCATGGTGGCTGAGGGGACCCAGATGTTGTAGTAGTTGTTCTGGGCCACGGTGGCTGAGGGGGCCCAAAATGTTTTGTAGTAGTTGTTCTGGGCCATGGTGGCTGAGGGGGCCCCAGATGTTTAGTAGTTGTTTGGGCCATGGTGGCTGAGGGGCCCAAAATGTTTAGTAGTTTTTCCGGGCATGGTGGCTGAGGGGGCCCCGATGTTGTAGTAGTTGTTTTGGGCCTGGTGGCTGGGGGCCCAGATTTGTATGTTTGTTTGGCCATGGTGGCTGAGGGGGCCCAGATTTTAGTAGTTGTTCTGGGCCATGGGTGGAGAGGGGCCCAGATGTTGTAGTAGTTGTTCTGGGCCCAGTGGTGGATGGGGGGCCCAGATGTTTAGTAGTTGTTCTGGGCCTGGTGGCTGAGGGGGCCCAGAATGTTGTAGTAGTTTTCTGGGCCATGGTGGGCTAGGGGGGCCCAGATGTTGTAGTAGTTTGTTCTGGGCCTGGTGGCTCAGGGCCCAGATGTTGTAGTAAGTTGTTCTGGGCCAGGTGGCTGAGGGGGCCCAGATGTTGTAGTATGTTCTGGGCCCTTGATGGCTGAGAGGGGCCCAAGATGTTGTAGTAGTTTGTTTGGGCCATGGTGCTGAGGGGGCCCAGATGTTGTAGTAGTTGTTCTGGGCCCTCGTTGCTGAGGGGCCCAGATATTGTAGTAGTTGTTCCGGGTCATGGTGGCTGAGGGGGCCCAGATGTTGTAGTAGTTGTTCGGGGCCCTGGTGGCTGAGGGGACCCAGATGTTGTAGTAGTTGTTCTGGGCCACGGTGGCTGAGGGGGCCCAGATGTTGTAGTAGTTGTTCTGGGCCACGGTGGCTGAGGGGCCCAGATGATGTAGTAGTCTATCTTGGCCATGGTGGCTGAGGGGGCCCAGATGTTGTAGTAGTTGTTGGGGGCCATGGTGGCTGAGGGGGCCCAGATGTTGTAGTAGTTGTTCTGGGCCATGGTGGCTGAGGGGGCCCAGATGTTGTAGTAGTTGTTCTGGGCCATGGTGGCTGAGGGGGCCCAGATGTTGTAGTAGTTGTTCTGGGCCATGGTGGCTGAGGGGGCCCAGATGTTGTAGTAGTTGTTCTGGGCCATGGTGGCTGAGGGGGCCCAGATGTTGTAGTAGTTGTTCTGGGCCCTGGTGGCTGAGGGGGCCCAGATGTTGTAGTAGTTGTTCTGGGCCATGGTGGCTGAGGGGGCCCAGATGTTGTAGTAGTTGTTCTGGGCCATGGTGGCTGAGGGGGCCCAGATGTTGTAGTAGTTGTTCCTGGCCATGGTGGCTGAGGGGGCCCAGATGTTGTAGTAGTTGTTCCTGGCCATGGTGGCTGATGGGGCTCAGATGTTGTAGTAGTTGTTCGGGGCCCTGGTGGCTGAGGGGCCCAGATATTGTAGTAGTTGTTCTGGGCCCAGTGGCTGAGGGGGCCCAGATGTTTGTAGTATTGTTCTGGGCCAGGTGGCTGAGGGGCCCAGATGTTGTAGTAGTTGTTCTGGGCCACGGTGGCTGAGGGGGCCCAATGTTGTAGTAGTTTTCTGGGCCAGGTGGCTGAGGGGCCCAGAGTTTGTAGAGTTGTTCGGGCCTGTGGCTGAGGGGGCCCAGATGTTAGTAGTTGTTCGGGCCATGGTGGCTAGGGGGCCCAGATGTTGAGCTAGTTGTTCTGGGCCCATGATGGCTGAAGGGGGCCCAGATGTTGTAGTAGTTGTTTTTGGGCCCTGGTGGCTGATGGGCCCAGATGTTGTAGTAGTTGTTCTGGGCCTGTTGGCTGAAGGGGGCCCCAGATGTTGTAGTAGTTTGTTCGGGCCCATGGTGGCTGAGGAGGCCCAGATGTTGTAGTAGTTGTTCTGGGCCACGGTGCTGAGGGGGCCCAGATGTTTGTAGTAGTTGTTCATGGGCCATGGTGCGGAGGGGCCCAAGATGTTGTAGTAGTTGTTCTGGGCCATGGTAGGCTTGAGGGGAGCTCCTATTGAGATGTTGTTAGTATGTTGTTCTGTGCACATTGTGGCTGAGCGGGCCCCAATTGTTGTAGTAAGTCTTTCTGGGCCAGGTGGACTGAGGAGGCCCGATGTTGTTGTAGTTTTTTCTTGGCCAGGTGGTGAGGGCCCAGATGTTTGTAGTTTGTTCTGGGCCTTGTGGCTGAGGGCCAGATTTTTAGTAGTTTTTTTGGGCCGGGGGGGAGGGGCCCAGATGTTTTGTGTTGTTCTGGGGATGGTGGCTGAGGGGGCCCCGATGTTGTAGTGTTTTCTGGGATGGTGGCTGGGGGGCCCCGATGTTGTAGTAGTTTCTGGGCCAGGTGGCTAGGGGCCCCCTGTTTAGTGTTGTTCGGGCCCGGGGGCTGGGGGGCCCCGATGTTGTGAGTTGTTCTGGGAGGTGGCTGAGGGGGCCCCAAATTTTTATAGTTGTTCGGGCCAGGGGCTGAGGGGGCCCAGTTTGTAGATTGTTTGGGGCCGGGGGTGAGGGGGCCCAAGGGTTTTAGTAGTTGTTTGGGGGATGGTGGCTGAGGGGGGCCCCAAAGTTGTAGTAGTTGTTCTGGGCCCTGGTGGCTGAGGGGACCCAGATGTTGTAGTAGTTGTTCTGGGCCACGGTGGCTGAGGGGACCCAGATGTTGTAGTAGTTGTTCTGGGCCACGGTGGCTGAGGAGGCCCAGATGTTGTAGCAGTTGTTCTGGGCCATGGTGGCTGAGGGGGCCCAGATGTTGTAGCAGTTGTTGTGCGCATTAATGGCTGAGGGGGCCCAGATGTTGTAGTTGTTGTTCTGGGCCATGGTGGCTGAGGGGGCCCAGATGTTGTAGAAGTTGTTCTGGGCCATGATGGCTGAGGGGGCCCAGATGTTGTAGTAGTTGTTGTGGTCCATGATGGCTGAAGGGGCCAAGATGTTGTAGTAGTTGTTCTGGCCCTGGTGGCTGAGGGGGCCCAGATGTTGTAGTAGTTGTTCTTGGCCATGGTGGCTGAGGGGGCCCAGGTGTTGTAGTACTTGTTCTGGGCCCTGGTAGCTGAGGGGGCCCAGATGTTTTAGTAGTTGTTCTGGGCCCTAGTGGCGGAGGGGTCCCAGATGTTGTAGTAGTTGTTCGGGGCCATGGAGGCTGATGGGGCCCTAAGCTCCTTCAACTACATAAGAAGATTCTAGGTTCATAGACGGTATGATATGTAATTTAAAACACGATTTGTGTGAAGTAAACACCGAAAAGCCCCATAATGTGCATTACACATAACTCACATCCTGCTACCTGAGGCCAGGGCCATTGTCAGACCTGAGGCCAGGGCCAGCTGGGCAGGGGGGCACATACCAATCTTGTCTATGGCCTACATTACGGAGGTTGTCCATTTTATAATGTCTTTACTTATTATGTATAAGAAAACCATAGAACTTCTCCAGTATTACCACCTCCAGCAGAGTCTTATCGGGTGACCACCACACAGGTCATGTGACCCTGGTATCCAGGTAACAGTAGTGTATGGAGGAGCAGAACTTCTCCAGTATTACCACCTCCAGCAGTGTCTTATCATGTGACCACCACACAGGTCATGTGACCCTGGTATCCAGGTAACAGTAGTGTATGGAGGAGCAGAACTTCTCCAGTATTACTACCTCCAGCAGCATCTTATCATATCTATCAGGCTCTGTGGAAAAGATATACATTTTTCTCTCTGTCTCATCTTTCTGCTTTTTTTTTTTTTTTTTTTTTTAAACGGTTAACTTTATTAACCACATGACAGGACCTATATCCTGTTCAGACAGAGTTTCCTGGTTCATGAAGAGTGCAGATATTTGTATCTGTGTTCAGGCTCGGTGGAGTTGGATAAAACCTTCTCAGCTATCAGTGATCGTCACTTCCAGGCTGTCGGATTTTCTCAGGCCGCCATTGTAGGCTTCCTTGCTGTGTGCAGCTATGTGAAGGCAAGGGCTGATTTTCGGGCAGCCTCTGTGAAGGGTTGGCACCAGAGGTTCAGGAATGGTTGGCATTGAGGTGGGATGGTGCCAGGGACCATCCATAGATGACAAGCACTATGTTGTGTGTGCACACGGTGACTTTACCAGCAGCGGCAGAGACGTTGGCTACTATTACCCAATCTGGTTGATTTATTGAATCTGGAGCCTGGGACTTGTTAGGTTACATTTCTGACATGGAATTTCTAAAGGAAATATACTGTATGCCGACTATTAACCCACAACCTCCCCCCCTCATCTACCGCACCCTCCTGGCCCTCATCCAGATCTGACAGAGCAGACAAGGCGTTCAGTGAAGCAGGTACGACCAGCAGCCCAGCCCTCCTAATACCAGCGAGACCTAAAATACACAGAAAGGGTTAACCAGCCAAAACTGTATGGGGATGGGAACAAAATTGTAGGAGGGTTCAAAATTATTGGTTATTACAATGCAAGAAACTTTCGCATATGTGTGATCAGATCTGGGAACCGACTTGTGAAGTCCCCTGACAGGTTTGGTTTAGTAAATCCTTGTGTTCCCTGGGAAATAACAATCCTGCAGCCTCTTCTCCTATAACTCTGTGCTGTTCCTCTGTTATTCCTCCTGCAGCCTCTTCTCCTATAACTCTGTGCTGTTCCTCTGTTATTCCTCCTACAATCCTGCAGCCTCTTCTCCTATAACTCTGCGCTGTTCCTCTGTTATTCCTCCTGCAGCCTCTTCTCCTATAACTCTGTGCTGTTCCTCTGTTATTCCTCCTGCAGCCTCTTCTCCTATAACTCTGTGCTGTTCCTCTGTTATTCCTCCTGCAGCCTCTTCTCCTATAACTCTGTGCTGTTCCTCTGTTATTCCTCCTGCAGCCTCTTCTCCTATAACTCTGTGCTGTTCCTCTGTTCCTCCTGCAGCCTCTTCTCCTATAACTCTGTGCTGTTCCTCTGTTCCTCCTGCAGCCTCTTCTCCTATAACTCTGTGCTGTTCCTCTGTTCCTCCTCCTGCAGCCTCTTCTCCTATAACTCTGTGCTGTTCCTCTGTTCTTCCTCCTGCAGCCTCTTCTCCTATAACTCTGTGCTGTTCCTCTGTTATTCCTCCTGCAGCCTCTTCTCCTATAACTCTGTGCTGTTCCTCTGTTATTCCTCCTGCAGCCTCTTCTCCTATAACTCTGTGCTGTTCCTCTGTTATTCTCCTGCAGCCTCTTCTCCTATAACTCTGCGCTGTTCCTCTGTTATTCCCCTGCAGCTTTCTCCTATAACTCTGTGTGTTCCTCTGTTATTCCTCCGGAGCCTTCTCTATAACCTGTGCTGTTCCTTGTTATTTTCCCCCTGCAGCCCCTCTTCT